>JABUQX010002789.1:47500-52500 GCA_015478945.1 Trachelipus rathkii | reverse complement strand
TTAGATTCTCCAACATCTCCTAAGAAATTGACTGATGTTCTGAAAAATAAATGATACAACTTTGCACTGGAAACTACTTGAAATTTGGACGTATGTATAACAAGAAAAGGTGGAAGTTTTATTAAGATAAAAGGTGACCCAACACCTTTAATAAGAAGCAAACATAGACTATTTAAAAGGCGTTCACATAATTTTGTCCATTATTCAGGTGCGCCCGCAGAAAAATATTTAGGGAGGGAAGGGCAAGGAAAGTTGAATTGCCACAGGGACTGGCAAACCCCATAGTTTCTTCAAACAATAAGAAAGCCAAAATTTCGATCCTAATCTTTATTATACAAAATGATATAAGGGGCATATACAAATGATATTCAAGGAAGGCAAAAAGTGCAGTTAGTAAAAAAAATCCTACATATATAAACAGTTTTAATAACTTTAATTTAAAAATCTTTGAAAAGTTAACTTTGGTCTTGTATTCAAAGCGATATATTCTGAATTTTTTCCCCCTCAAATAAATGGATAAAACTCGATGCTCAGCAAGTAATATTGAAGAAGCTTTCTTTGCAGGGTTGTCAACTGAATATTTTCAATTTTCGAAATAAAATTCGATAAATTAGTAATAATATATTTAAATTATCTTTCTTTATTAAAAAGTATCACGATAATCGAAAAAAAAATTGTTTCCTAAGATTATAACTTTGTTTTTTCTCCAGTGGGGGCAAGCAAGGCCGAAGCCAGGGGGGGTGTCAGGGGGCCTGAGCCCCATCCCGGAAATTATTAAGCGATCAAAAAAAATTTTTGTCTTGAGTCTTTTAATTTTAATTTATAATAATAATCCAATTAATAGAAATGAGGAAAACTTTTGTGGTTCGTGAAGGTTATTTAGGATTAGTGGTTCCGGAAAGACAAAAGGAGAATCTTTAGCGGAGATAATAGGAAGAAGGTTAAAATAAATAGTGACTTTCTAGTTGGGCAACGATAGTAGTAGGGGAACGGTTACGCAGATAACTGTGCACATGCATGCAGCGTACATGTGCACTGTTTGAAGAGTACATGATTTCCTACCTTAATGGTACGCTTTGTTTTGTTATTTTGTTGTTTCGGTTGTTGTTGTTGTGTTGATTTTTTTTGTGTTTGTGTGTGGATGCTTATCACACACACCTCCAAAATGTTAATTTTTAAATTATTTATTTTTACTTTTGTTCGAGCATAAATAAGGAAATCGCGATACCTATTTCTAGGTGCACTTGGCGAATCAAAATGTTTCCCGATAGAATTCGAACCGAAGCCTCCTATGATGTTTAATCCGATACAGATTCACTGTACCAACGAAAAAGAGGTTAGTTGCTTAGTAGAAACATTAAAATTGAGCATAGTGGTTTAAACTTAGGGTCAGGGAATTGAACGTAGAAAGATGATGATTGTATCAAAGACGAGTCTTGAGAACTCTCTTTCAAAGAGGAGATATACGACTAGATAGTCAGGAGAACATTGTTCCATGAAATAGCGATGAGTATAAGGAGAGTGATGTGAGTGATACGAACAGCTCGACGGCAAGAAGAAAGATTGGAGGGTCAGTGATGAAGCGAGGAGGTTAAGTATGGCGAAAAAGCTCTAGAGTCCACCTTTTCTGAGATCTTTGTGTGTTTCTATTGCGATGTGTCTTACTCCTGTCAGAATGGTTGGTTGAGACACCACTATTAAAAACAATTACTTGTATATAATATAAATAAACCATAAGCACTCAAATCCCAATTCTTTTAATATGCTTTCTTGGGGTTGAGTGGCGGGGTGGTGTGGGTTGTTTTTTGTGGTGATTTGAGTGGGGAGGTTGTGTGGATGGGGTTGTTGGTGGTTGTGTAGTGTTGTGCAGTAGTGAGTGGGGGGCGGTGGGGTTTTTTTGTTTTATTTTTTACTTTTTGTGATTTTAGTTATTTTATTTTTCACACGAGCTGATAATCAGTATGAATAGTAGTGATGCCATCAGTGGAGTAGCATATGTGATACATAATAACTTCAGAGAAACGAAATTGCGAATATTGAAGTGGTGTTTCTTTATATTACCCAAAGTTAATGTCTTTATAGGTGGTGTCTTCCCCCCTTTGAAGGAGACGCATCGCATAGACACCACACAAGCTCTCCATGAAAAGGTTGGAGTCTAAGCTTTTCACATATTAACTCTCCTTCCATCACTGACCCTCCCAACTTCTTTCTTCCGTCGAGCTGTTGTATCACTCACTCACTCTCCTTATACTATCGCTATTTCAATGAACAATGTTCCTCTGAACTATCTAGTCGTATATCTCCTCCTTTGAAGAGAGTTCTCAAGACTCGTCTTTGAATACAATCTCATCCTTTCTACGTTCAATTCCCTGACCCTAAGTTTAACCACTATGCTCATTTTAAATTGTTTCTATAAGAACTAACCTTTTTTCGTTGGTACAGTGAATCTGTATCGGATTTCAAATCCATAGGAGCTTGGTTCGAATTCTACTCGGGGAAACATTTTGATTCGGCAGTGCATAGACATAGGTATCGCGTTTCTTATTTAATGTCGAACAAAAGTAAAAATAAATAATTTAAAAATTAACATTTTGGAGGTGTGTGTGAATAAGCAACAAACAACAAAAACAAAATCAACAACAACAACAACCGAAACAACAAAAATAACCAAAACAAACGCGTACATTAAGGTAGGAAATCATGTACTTTAAAAGTGCACATGTACGTGCTATGCATGTGCACAGTTATCTGCGTAACCGTTCCCCTACTACTATCGTTGCCCAACTAGAAAGTCACTATTTATTTTAACCTTCTTCCTATTATCTCCGCTAAAGATTCTCCTTTTGTCTTTCCGGAACCACTAATCCTAAATAACCTTCACGAACCACAAAAGTTTTCCTCATTTCTATTAATTGGATTATTATTATAAATTAAAATTAAAAGACTCAAGACAAAAATTTTTTTTGATCGCTTAATAATTTCCGGGATGGGGCTCAGGCCCCCTGACACCCCCCCTGGCTTCGGCCTTGCTTGCCCCCACTGGAGAAAAAACAAAGTTATAATCTTAGGAAACAATTTTTTTTCGATTTATCGTCATACTTTTTTAATTAAAGAAGAATAATTTAAATAATATTACTATTTATCGAATTTTATTCGAAAATTGAAAATATTCAGTTGACAACCTGCAAAAAGAAGCTTCTTCAAATACTTGTGAGCACGAGTTTTATCCATTTATTTGAGGGGAAAGAAATTCAGAATATATCGCTTTGAATACAAGACCAAAGGTTAACTTTTCCAAAGATTTCGATTAAAAGTTATTAATACTGTTAATATGTAGGATTTTTTTACTAACTGCACTTTTTGCCTTCCTTAATATCATTTGTATATGCCCCTTATATCAGTTTTGTATATAAATATTAGATCGAAATTTGGCTTTCTTATGTTTGAAGAAAGCTATGGTTTGCCAGTCCCGTGGGCAAATTCAACTTCCTTGCCCTTCCCTGCCTAAATGATTTTTCGGCGGGCGCACCTGGAATAATGACAAAATTATGGAACGCCTTTTAAATAGTCTATGTTTGCGTCATTATTAAAAAGGTGTTGCGTCACCTTTTACTTAATAAAACTTCCACTTTTCTTGCTATATACATACGTCCAAATTTCATGTAATACCAGTCGCGAGGGCCCGCCATTTATTTTCAGAAATCAGCAAGCGTCTATAAGTTCTAAAGACTCAGATTTGTTGCTCTAGCATGCATGCTCCAGAAAGAACTGTTCCATTAGTGGTTTCCGATAATGTTCAAGCAGGATTGAGTGCTGCCATGAAAGACGATGAGGTTTCGTCTTGATGCTTCCAAACTATGAAAGGAACTAGACCGTTGCTATTATGTATATAGTCTATTATTATTATTTTATTTATATTATTATAGTTATTATTATTTATTTATATATATTATATTTATATATTATTATTATTATTATTATTATTATTATTATTATATTATTATTCATTAATGATTATTATTATATTATTTATGTGGTATTAAGAAAGACACCAAATCTTTTGAAGGAAACTATCTGAACGTTAAAATTATCTAAGTCTGATTACAAATACTAGGTAGCCTGAGGTCAGAGTGTTGACCGTAAAGTACATTGTCTTAAAGTCATCTCAAGATCACCCCTGCGTTTGACAGACAAAGAGGCTAGATGTATCTTCAACGGGGAAATTCTAGATATAAAACCCTACTTACTGGTTGAAGAATAATTTTAAATTGATTAAATCATCGGACAATGGTTATTTTTCCAGAGTTTAACTACAAAGGTTCGCGACGCGTAACATACTGTTTGCGGAATTGAACTTTGGAAGATTAAAGATATGATTGTGTGCAACAGTTCATGTAAGTGAATTTTGAAGTTCTTTGTGACAGTAATTTAGAAAGTCGTATTTTCAAAGTGACATTAAGAGTCTGTCTTAATCGCTTTTTAAGCCAGAGATGTCAACACTGCTGTGACACATCTTTATTGATGTTAGACGGATTCGTCCATTAATTTCGTTTTCGAGTACTAATGTCTCAACAGAATTCTTGCTTGTGAGTACTGTTACTTGAACACTAGTACAATGGTTGTTGCAAGTTGATAGAAGCCATTTACATAATATTAATAGTAAATAAAATAGTCATCCTTATTTAATAACAGCTTTATAAGTAACAATATACTGCCTTGCCACTAAATAATAGAAGAATAGTTAAAAGTCCCACTAAAGATAATCTCATTCGCTGGTTGTGTTTGTTGTATCCAACACGAAATAAATTGATACACCACTTGTAAATACGCATATGTTTCAAATTTTTTCCACGATCTATTCGTATCTATCTATCTAGTTTTAAATGATATGAATCACAGGAGATTTTACTCGTCATCAGCGGAGATCTAACATTGACCTCCGCGTCGCAGAGTTATCAATAGCCGGATGCTCCAACCACTAGGCCATCCACGTCGCCCAA
>JABUQX010002789.1:0-32500 GCA_015478945.1 Trachelipus rathkii | reverse complement strand
GAAACTTCACCGCCACTCCCCTTCTACCTGAATTAAAAAACAAAACCATATTTTTCAGCATTTTTATTTTAATTTCCAGTGGAGACATTTATAAAATAAATACTTTCAAATTATATAATACTATAATATAATATATATAGATATATATATATATATATATATATAAATATAATATATATATATAATATATATATATATATAATATATATATACTATATATATATATATATATAATATTAGGTGTTGTTGTGTAGTCGAACAATAACGTGTTGCTATCCGTTATAATAGAGGCGCTATTAAGAAAATGGAAGCATCACTTGGCTTTGTTGTCGATACTTTGTGAGGTAAAATGACATCACGTAATTGACTATTACACCTTTAGCCACGATAAACTCATATCCATAAAGCTTTCTCATAAATATACATAAAGAATACGCACGACTTATTTTATATGTAGGTATTGAGCAAATAAACACACAATCATAAATACCACAAATATATATATATATATATATATATATATATATATATATTATATATATATATATATATATAATATATATATATATATATATATATATATATATATATATATATAAGTCCCTTAGAATTCTCATGCATACCTCGGATTTCTGGTGAATGATTGCGCACCCTACCCATAGTTCTGGAGAACCAAAGGATAGATGATATATATATATATATATATATTAGGATCACAATATATAAATATAAAATATTTAAATATATATAGATATATATATATATATATATATATATATATATATATATGGAGATGTTAGGGTACATCCCTATCGCTCCAGTGCCCAATGGTTCGTTCCGTTTTGCGCTTATCTCCTCATTCTTCTTACACAGTAGTAGGCTCCCCTTATAACAGACAACACTATATAAAAATAATAAAAAATAAAAATAATAAAAAATGACAAACACCCGATTAGCCTCGAAAAAGCCAAAAGGTGCTACTTCCAAAAATAGCCCCTCATCCGCCCCTCCTCATCACCCCTTGGGAGTTGACGACCTCCGGTGGTGGGGTTGGTGCGGTGCCGTCATGGAATTTTCGACCTCTTCTGATGCACGGTCCTCTTCATTAATTTCTGTAATTTTCGCGGTCTAACTAAATTTAATTTTTTTGAGCATCACCTCTCCTCTCCTAACCTAGTGGCTTATTCTTAACCGAAATTCAGGTACTTGAGCGTTCCGAGAGCAAACCCCATTCTGTTGATTCTTACTGTCCATATCATCAATTTTCAGCCAAAGGCAACTGTTGTGCGTATTTGAGCAACGATGTTGTTTGTTCTCGTGTCTCTGATTTGCAGTCTTTCGTATTTTCTACAATATGGCTCAAGCATTCCTGTCAATCTACTACTAAATACATTTGTTCTGTATATCTGTCTCCTAACTCAAATGACTATCCTAAATTCTTCGACTACATAAACTCTAAATTAGAATGCATCCTATCTTCTTCACCTTTCTCTGTCATCATTATTCATCGTAATTTCAATGTTCATCACCGCCAATAGCTTTCCTCAAATTTTCAAGGAGCAGATGATGAACTTGCCTACCACTTTTTTATCCAGAATGACTTTGAGCAATTGGTGCTGCAGCTCCTTACTGGACTACTGGTGTCCCTGATCGTCTTTGAGATGAAGCCAACATTACACAGACCTTTTCCTAACCTTCAATCCTTCTCATTTTTCTGTTAAAAATTTTCCTCCTGTGGCTTTTTCAGATCACTTTCTTATCTAAAAACCCTGTTCTATCTCTTTAATTCCCGAAAAAAAGACTCTCGCCTAGGGAGAATCAGTGTTTTTGGCTCTTTGCTGCCGCAAGCTAATCGGACTTGCTGTCGAACTTCATTGATTTCCCATGGAATGACTACCGTTTCGGTGGGAGTCCCTCAGAGTTTGCAGAACGAATAACCATCGTGACTCTCTCTGGCATGGTGGAGTACAGTCCATATTTTTTTCTCCAACTATATCCAACAAACCTTGCTTTAACTCTGCTTGTTCTTGTGTTACTCGCCAGAGAGAGGCTAAGCTTCAAACTTCAGAAACTCATGCAACATATATTTTATCCTGGAATTGTGCGAAATCTAATCTTTGTAACACTAAAAACTCTTTTTATCTGCAGAAAATGCAATGGTAATCTTAAGCCAGCTAGTAGCATACATGTAGTTGAAGCGTACTGTGAGAACAATCAGATATTGACATAAATATATACTTAAAAGCGAAAAAAGGTGAAATGTGTGTTTCAACCACTGGATAGGAAGTAGCGTGATAAAAGTTCCAGCCATGAGGGCGCACTTTCCGTGGTCGGATTAGGAATCGATGGCTATATAATTGGATTCTTTTGAGTTGGTAAACATGTTCTCACCACAGCAGGTCCTCGACAACAATGACCGACTCCATTCCCGGCCAATTTATTCTATTCACTCAATCTTCATTCAATATTTAAAAAGTCGATGGACTCGGTATTTGAAGTTTTGTGTGTGTTCGTAATAACTGCTTTACACGGGGCGCTCATTATTACTGTTATTTTTAATTATTTATTGGTAGGAGATTGTACACCATACAAAAAACATTATGCTTTACCATGAAATCATATTTAATTTATTATCTTGCTGATATTTTCCTAAACGAATTATTGTGAAATAAAAATCCAAATAAAGCCGAATCAAATTATACTCTTTGGACTAACTTAGTTTAAGCCTCTGCGGTCTATGTTGTATTATTATTTTATTATTATTATACATCCATTTCATTAATTGATTAATTATTATTAGGTGATGTATTATTATTATTATTATTATTATTATTAATAATTTATCAGCGTTGAATTATTTACTCATACTCATAATAAAATACATATCGGTATATATAGTATCTTCATATACTTCTAGCAACTTCATGTGAGCCTCAAAAATATTTATAATTAATATTATATCCTGAATAATTTTAGTTAGATATAACCGATATAATTACTTTAAAATCTATTATGTAAATGTGATAGAAGTTCATAATATATTTGATTATAATTATACTGACAGTTAATCATATATAATAAATATTTCAATAAAGTCTTATGTATCACTAGGTATTCTACTTTATTTATCCACTTACTTCTTTATTATATAATATCGTCTCTAAATATATGGCTAATATAATCATATTATATATAAACTAATAAATTACATAGTTATTTATAACTCTTATACTCATTAATATGTATTGTCTAATTTTCTATTTACTCCACTTCTTACACTATCCATACTTTTTAGATATAAAAAATTGAATTACTCAATTTTATAAAAAGAGTCATTTTTTAAAAATGTTTCTTTTTATATTGTCTACATACTATTATGTTGGCGTAAATGGGCACCTATAAAAAATGTGAAATCATAGAAATCATAAAAACTAAAAAAATTAAGGGCAACGCGAACTTGTGTCAAGTATTACGAATATATTATACTCCTTTGCGAATAATCTTTACACATTTCATATTAGAAACTTGTGCTTATGTATGATTTTACTTTTAATTATATTATATGAGTCATAATATATATTATATTGATTACTCGGAAAAGAATCGAAAATCAATGTCTTTATTAGCAAAATTTATTCCAGACTTTAGATAATGCAAATAAACTTTACACATTAAAATTTTGGCAATTCTCTTCTGTTTTTTCCACGCCTCTCTCTCTCTCTCTCTCTCTCTCTCTCTCTCTCTCTCTCTCTCTCCTCTCTCTCTCGTCCACCCTCTCTGACATCACTCTTTCGCATAACTTTTCTCAGTTATGATGAAAACATACATCGGGTTTGACAGTCAGTTCTGTGCAAGAAAACGTTTTACTCATATGTATTAGAAATTAATCTACTTGATAATAAGGCGTCGAGTTTGTTAAATATATTCTGAATATAAATTTAATATATTAACCAAAAACTAAAGCTGTTTTAACATGTTACTATTAAAGAGATAACTATAAAAGGGTTATAACTACTTGAGTTGATGGTTCCTTAGCCTCGAAATATCAATCAAAGCGTAACCATATAGCTCTTGTTGATGAAGAAGGCGGCTTCAACAGAGAAAGGTGAAATTCCGAGTGCCTGTAGATTCTTAGGCCCTCTACGTATGAACGAAACCTAATACAGGGAGCTATCAAAGAACAACCATTAACTACTACCTGTTCAGTGAAGGGAGAAACCCTCTACAGCTCTACTACACCAACTAGTCCTGCCAGTGGAGGAAGAAGAAGAAGAGAACTCCCAACATTCCTGCCACTTCAGAATTGGCCTCTTCCTCTACAATAGAATTGGTGACCTCGTCAGTCCGAACACCTGCTCAAGGCTTAAGATGACCACCAGCTCAAGACTCAAATCGGTGCGTTAAAAGGAAAACACCCTTCTCCTCCATACTACATAGATTGCCTCCTTCTCCGAGTCCTTTCACAGTACCTCTACTCTCTTCACGATCAGATACGTTCGTTCACCTGACACTTAAGCACACGATCTTCTCACATGCATGAGATTGCACATTTCAATCCTACCTTACTCACAACCTGATCTTTCTCCCTGCGATCAAGGAACGTCCAGATTACTTACTCCACAATCCTCAGCCTAGCTTCCTCATCAAACATTCGAAGCACTATCATCTCATACAGATACAAAATTCCTACGGTCACTTCACTGTCACTACTCAGTGTCACTGTCTCTCTCCCTCAACATCTACTTGCTCTCCACTCCTCTGCTCTCAATACACCCTACACGTCACTCACTGTCTCTTCTGCGTCTCTCTTATCTCCTATCTGGCTTCATTCTCTCGCTTCTGCCGTCTTCCATTCTCACATTCACTATATTCGTTCTTATCCACCTATCTATCACTCGATAACTTCATTATCCTTCCACTCTTCTCTCATCAACTCATCTCGTGTCCTCATATCTCTCGGTTTCACTCACAGTCATCCGTGCGTACTCACTCCACTCTTTCTTCATCTATCCTCGTCTTCTCTATTCCCTAGTGCTCTTCTCTCCAGTCTCCTCATTCTTTCTCTCTCATCATCACTGGGACTAGTCTATCACGACGGTGTTCCCTGTACCTAGCCTCCTCTAATACCCTATCGCAGACACTCTTATCGATACAGTTTGCTTCATAATCTCGAGTGCACGCATGTTAACTATCCTCTTCTCTAAAAACAAAAAAAAAAAATCTAATCGTATCTAGATCTGACGGTAAAGCAGACGAAGAGGTCTAAAACCTTATTTCCACTCACGATCTTCTTTATAATACTCACATCCTACAATAACCTATTCTAGTTCTTATACGTTAGATTATTTCTCAAAGTCGACATATGTCCATACGAATCTAAAGAGAAGAGGCTCGCCTTCTATCTATCAGTGAAACGTGTGCTTATCCCTATACTATATTGCTCATGTTCAGTTGGTCCTACCGCAATTTTTCATGTCGACAAATCTTTTGGTCTGCGTGTTCCGCCAATCATTCACCGAGAACTACTCTCGACTTACAGACAGAGTGAACAGGCAAAGCAAGTCATCTCAGCTCGTGTACTAGTGTTATTCACGTGCTCTAAATCAATTTTGGGCGACCTATCTCACGTGTCACCTACTGCGTCTAACTTATCCTTTCAGTCTGATCTTCATGGCAATATACATATGCAAATACTTGTAGGATTTAAGTGTAATTATTAACAATATCTGTAGATATTATATAAAGGTTTGGTATTATTCAATAATAGATGAATCAATTAATAATAGTAGCGTACTATCAGTGCAGACCGAGCTTCATACCACCTCTATCATACTCACTCACCGAATTATCTCTTCTACGTTATTCTCATATAAGATATAAAACTTGATACTCACTCTATACCTTCACCTAGAGATCATTGTCCTACTCTCTACATATACTGTAACAATAACACCTTCATAGCTTAACCTTTATCATTTAGTTATAAAGACTCTCCACCTCACTCTCCCCAACCCCAAACCATACAGCTCCACAATATTAACTAGCACTATATAACGCAGTTCTATTAGTAAAGAAAATCCTACTGAATTTTTTCGCTCGAGAATTATCTATATATTGGATACATTTAAGTATATAAACAATTGTTAGTTCAATTAATTATATATATCATTCAAATAAATTTTTAAGTTCATTATCATTACTATTTATTAACTCGGCATAAATTCTTATCATCACTAAACTATATATCTTCTTATTGAAAACTCATTAATCTACATAAACTCCTTCAGTCTTATATTATTCCTATAATTATCTGGATTATCTTTAATCATTTCTATTGTATTATATTATATATAATATACTCATTTAATTTAGGTAAATAAAGTATCTACATGAATCTATCTTTTCCAATAACAACTTCTAAGATGACAGTGTGATTTTATGAAATTCTAGGTTATCGATTTCTACATAAGATATATATATTTGTACTGTTATCATAACTACTTTCGAATTACTTCACACCCATCACTCACCGTGATACTCTATGCACTTTATTAAAGAGTGTACTCATTGAGTTATCCTTGGTTAAGTAATATGAGAGTTACAACCACAGAACATCCACTGTATTTCGATACTCTTCTACTAATAGAATATTCGTATAGTGACCATACCACATTGCTTATGAGGATCACTTCCCTCAATACCATCGACTGGTCACTCTGTATTATCCTTCTCATTATCATTCGACGTTGTGCTGCAAATATATTCTTAAGTTAGAGATCCATTTTTCCGTTATACACAGATTATTCAATTCATTCATATAAAAATCATTATCTTCATTTCACATCTTTCTGACGAGTTTCCTCAACCGGCTGGTAATTCGACTTCGCACTTTTATAATCGTGTTATTCCTCCCGTGCAAATCAATACTCACGCCCACTAGAGTAATTTGCCCGTGTACTTTACTCTGCTCAGTAATGGGTCCTGTCTTACCTATCAATAGTGTACATAATGTGATTCTACCTGGCCTACTTCTTATCGGATGATCTCGATTGCTCCTCCAATACCTCCCGTGCAGAATGTAATGATATAATTAACGTCTATCTAGGCGAACACCAACACGTTCTTCCCTTTTATTCTATTTTGTTGTCTATACGCCTAAACTAACCCTTTCAAGTGAGTTGAAGCAGTATCTTCAAGAATCTATATGATGTTCGAAAGTGTCAATTGCTCACAAATATTTAAATTGGGACGAAGATTTGTAGGTGTAAGTGCTCAGCTTTCCTACCGAGAGGATTGCGAAGTGTATGTACTCTAAGGGTAATTTTGTCGACCTCTCAGCCAACGAGAGTTTCGCACTACAAAAAAATATTATATAATGAATTTAAAAGATGATATGGATATTTAAAATAGCTAATTGTGTATATCCCGGAAATTTGTACTTGTTTCAAAATATTAGTTTTGATTGAATAAGTTCACTTTAAAAAATATTATATTAAAAAATGGGAAATTAACAAATAGTAAAATATAAATATAATCAAGTGAGTGTATAAATTATTGTATAAATTATATTTATAATTATTTGTATTTAATATTAAATATATTAATCTTTGCTGTCTATGTTATTATTATTTATTATGCTTTGGATATTTACACAAAACATCCAAAACACATATTGAATACAGTCGTGCCTTCTTCTCTCTCTCTCTCCTCTCTCTCTCTCTCCTCTCTCTCCTCTCTCTCTCCCCCTACATAAATAGATATTAAATCCTAGAATCACGGGCTTTGCAGGTGGTCAGAGAGAATCATAATTATCAATAAGATGGCTTACACTCTCACCCACAGAAGCCTAATCGGCTACTTTCAATATATTATTGCATCCGGACTGTATAAAACTACTCCTATCGTTTCTGTTTAATTGTAAATTTAAAATAATAACTAAAAATACTAATTAATTAAGCTAGTTTATTATATAACATATACTTTAACTATTAGAGAGATAACTTAATAAAAAAAAGTGAGTTATTAATTAAACCATCACTCAAGATTTGTATCAAACTTTACTAGAATGAAACAAGGAACAGCTAAAAGAACGTATCTATAAATGCTAATTTAATAATTTTTCTCTTACGATGAACTCATGAGCAACCGTTAAGAGTATAACATTACTTGAGTAGTTAGGGTAGAAGATGGAATATATTAGATATAATGAAGAGAGAGATTCGAGCGAGAGAGAGAGAAGATGAGAGATAGATAATAGGAGAGAGAAAAGATCATCTTTTGACACCATTAAACAATTACAATATTACAAGCTCAAGTGATAATAAACAATGTAAAATAGTAAAATTATTTTGCACTGATATTATTATTATTCTTAATGATTTTCCGTAATTTTTATAAATTTAATTATTAGATACTGATATTAACATAATTTGAACAATTTTTAAAAACATCTAGTGAAAAATATAAATTACTTTGTAAACGATAGCAGTATAGATATTATCTTATATAAAATATATTTATAGCAATATAATTTTGACAAAAAATACCCAATGTCCTGTTACAATGAAGGGAAACATGCAGAATATGGAACTACAAATTATAAATATATTTTAAATACTAAATTACAATATATATTATCAAAGAATACGCATACCCTTAATCACTGAGTGATTACGTTAATAGAACAATCTAATAATTGCATGTTCTGCTGAAGCAAATTATCAATCCGTTATGAAGGATAATCCATTCCGTGTAAAGGCGAATAATATAATATCAACATCCTATTGAAGGGACAGGACCATCTGCGAAAAGATCGGAATTACTAGAGCCTGACTATAATATTAAGGATTGCCGAAACATTTATGTCGAAGTCGATAATATTTACTTACTAAGCTACTGGTTGAGGAAAACTCGTCAATAATAGATATGAATAAACTTGATGTATTAGATCTAATCTTATTCATTTGACGTGAAGTATGGATCCTAACTTAAAGATAAGTAAATACAAGCTTGAATGAGGATATAATTAAGTATATTATATATAAGTGACTAAGTAGTACGTGACGCTATGAATGAGTCCTCTATATGTAGTATAAACATATCTATTATTTTATATATTGAATATTATGTTTATCTCCATTCTTATAATATTACAATATATTAATTAATATATAAATAGTATATATAAAGAATAATAAAAAATAGTTTGTACCTAATATATAATTTATTAAAACATATATAAATGTACATATATACGTATATGAGTATATATATATTATTATAAACAGTTAACTCACTTAATCTAATCACACTTATTAGCAATTTTGATAAGAGTGATAAATATAAAAATAATTATTAAACTTGTGAGAATAAGTTAAATATATTAATATTATATATTGTAAATATTAAAAAACTAATTACAAATGAAATGAATACACATATTGAGTAAATCATAATATATAATAATATAATTACATGATAAAAAAAAAAGACTAAGATGAGTTATAGGTTCCATTATAGAGTAAAGGTATACGTATAAATAATTAGCAAATCAATAATATATTAATGAAATTGGACAGTGTAGGTAATAACCACAAAAACAATAATAATAAATAATATAATATGATAATATATTATATATATATAATTTAATATATATATATATTATAATATATATATATAATAAATAATATATATTATATATTAGATATAATATATAATATATATTAATAATATATAATTATAATATATAATAATAATTAATATATATATTATAATAAATATATATATATATATATATTATATATATATTATATATAATATATTAATTATATATTTAATATCGAGCTTGATAAGTATGGTATTAATGTGGTTCTATTTGTTCATATATGTTAATGTTAACGTACTACACATTTAAATACAATATACTGATGATAGTAATTCATAAATAATTATAGTTGCCTACAGAGGGAAGTTTATTATCCGAAGGACATACACAGCCTATAATATGTAGATTAGTCGGATGATCGATTTAATCAGAAATAGTAAGACCTCAAGCAATCTTGATACTGAGTGGTACTGAAGGGCGTAATACTCAACTACATATGTGGGCGAAGGGGATGAATAGTGGTTCTTTTATTTTAATCAGAGAGCTAAAAGAGACAAAATGGAAGTTCATCTCATACAATTTGGAGTCCTTCCGTAGAGAGCTCTCTTATTAACTAGTTAAATCAATATACTATTATACAATTAGGAGAATATTATGGAAAGGTGTCGACTGGAAATAATCCACGTTAAACTGAAGGTCTGTATAGGTAGGAGTGAGGCTATGTAACTGTTCTGTGATTGATGTTCCTGTCTCAGCGTCGATCATGACACCTCCGCTATGGTTCTGTACGTATAAGTACTTAGTTCATTCTCCTGAGCATTCTTTGAAATTGCGGCTATAGAAGTGTCACGCACGCACTGGAAAAGAAGGCCAACTCGTGATATAATGAAACTGCGCCGGAAGACCTCAGGATAACTAGCGGTATGGACTTGTTCCCGGCATTCCCTCTTACACTCAGTGTGCATGTGCTTGAAGATTATTTTACACATATTAGTGTTAATACTATACACTTGAATAATGATCCTGCATAATTGAGTGGATAGAGGCGTCGAAAACAGGTGGTAATTGAGACTCATCTCTTGAACCAAAATTGGAGAAACTGGATATAGACTTGGGTATATATACAGGGTGACTGATTATATAGGTTATGGTGGCGTCAATACAACTGGTCTGCATGATGCACGTATTATCTGTAATTTCTTCTTAGATGGTCGTCTTCTGTTGAAACTGCTTTAGAGGTATTGTTATATCTGCTTCTCATTTCCACACAGGGAAATTCTCAAGTTAGTTATAGATAAGTAGTTATCATTCTTGAGCAATCCTCATTATCATGAATCTTCCTTTTCTGTGACGAACTCTTCTTGTAGGGTCTCATAGAACTCCGTAGGTAAAAAATAAATAGGTGGAGGCCTAATTTCTTTATTTTTTGAGTAAAGTATAGGTATGATTCTTTTTTATCTATTTAGAGATCTATTAGAATGACTGTATTATTAGTGTGTTTATACATTACTAAAAGACCCTATAGTAATCAGGCGTGTATCGGATTACTGACGAGGTTCACCATAATTCTATATTGTTATTTATGATGAGAATAAAGAGGCCATATTTAAAAGGAGAATATATTGGCAGGAGTGTTGGGAGTTTTCTCTTCTTCTTACTCCTTCACTAACTGGACTATCGCAGTTTAGGATTATATATATATTAGTATATAGTAAGTAGTTTTGCTTTCAGGAAAGGGTTTTCTATCCTTTCACTGAAAGCATAATATATATATATTATAGGTTAGTAGTTTAATGGTTGTTCTTTTATAGATATAGTAGCTCCCTATGTTATTATAGGTTCTAGTTACATAACGTAGAGGTGAGTACCTTATAAATATAGTAATTACCTCTCATTCTTACACCTATGAGTCCACCACTCATGTGGGAAGTGGGCGTTCACCTTATACGGGTCGGTTATCGACACATTTTGCCAAACCACGGCACGACCTATTACTTTTCAAATTAGTTACAACAAGAAATGCTAGGTTAACGTGACTAAGTCATGGAAGCAGAGGTTCACTTTGATTGATATTTCCGAGCTAAGAACCAAAAATCACTCAGTATGAAGTAACGATCGTATACAGCCATATATTTCAGTATAATATCTAACACATTATACAACCTAAGACATGTGTATAACAGCTTTAGTCTCTATCTGGTATTGCAACATATGAGCTCTCACCACATATTAACTATTCAGAATATATTTAACAAACTCGACGCCTTATTATCAAGTAGTATATTAATTTCTAATACATATTAACTTTTCTCGCTGACTGCAATCCTAGTTGTTCTCATCTGAGGTGGTAGACGATCTCGTCAATATGAGGAGAGACATGAGAGATTCAGCACCCCCGGAGCATAAGAGGCACGCACAAAGAGACCATGACGATCCATAGAGAGAAAGCAACCGTCATTCACGTAGACCTATTTACGTGCACCCTTCTCTCGCGAACCTGCGACAAGGGACTCAGCGAATTATCTTCCCTTCAGGGCAGTGCACTTTAGCATGAATTCACGATCGAACTTATTGTATGTCAGGGTGCGGAAGGTTATGAATACCAGTCATCCTCTAGTAATGCAGTACTGAGACATGAAAGACAACCTCGACTATATTACTATACATATACACCGCTATAAACCAACCACAAATAATTCCGTATAAAGAAAACCTATATCATCCATTATACAACTATTTCAATGATCAAACCATCTCTCTAACAATTAAACTATCCCTATTCATAATCTCATTCATTTTACTTTCTTTCTCACACCACACCAACTGCCCTAATGCATTTTAATTTCCTAATTTTATTTCAAATTACACTCACAAACTAGTATATATAAAGCTCACTAAAATATCTAATTATCTGAGCTTCATCTATTGCAACAAACACAGAATTTTATCACTTAGATGATTAAAAGAATTGCAAAGTATTAATAATGTTCTTAGTACACAAACGCTTCTTCCGTTCGCTATATTCCATTTACCTTGTATTTGTATGTTTTCATCTAAGCTAATATCTCACCCTAATTCATATTTATAGTGGTTCTTACGCCTCACAACTAGCAATATATCAACGCACGACCAGATATATAAAAACAATCACCTATCTATATTCTCTAATAAAAATAAGTACCACTATATATATCTAATTATAACCACATCCCAACACTCTTACAATATTTATCAAACACTATCTACTCAAACTGTATGTTCTATAGACAATACTTCTTCACGTTCACCTATTTATTATCATATCACATATATTAATTCACTATAAATATTAGTTTTAAACTTTAGACACTGTATCCATACTGTATCATCACCATACTAACATAATACTATTACTCATGCTCAGGATATCACGCTATCTAATATACTCACTCAATATACCATAACCTTACTTTATAATATATCTACATTTATACTCTACAATAAATACCACTAATAATACTCTTATTACAACTAACTCAATATATATACCAAACCCTCTACCAATCCTTCAAACATTCTTTCAGATATTTCACCACAACTATACACATAATATCATATCCGCAAATATAATCAATAGAATATAGGTGAAGAAATACATCCACACTCACTACTACACCCACTCTTTTACTAATATTAACACACCATTCCCATGCAATCTTGTCTACCTTTACAATTCTTCATATACTCCTCTCACCACCCACATCCACAGTATACGAGAGGTTGCTGATTAATCCTTATAGTTAGCCACATACAAACACATACTCTGTCTGTATCACGCACACTCAGCTATATAAAAATAATTATAATCCAATCACTTTTACACATACGTTCAGCTCCATTTAATCATATGTGCGTTTCACTATCGTCATTTATCATCCCTTTATTTAAAACATCCAGGTCATGGAATTTTGTACCTATCCATTCGATACACCAAAAATTCTATCAACTAATAACACACTGCCTATATATATAAGAAGAGACTATCACTACTATCATAAGTAATCTAATAATCATTAAGGCGTAGCGGTAATAAAATTCTCCATAACACAGAAAAACATAAACTATAAATTTATCTATATATCATGTTCTCTCTATGACCTCTATTATTTTCTCAAATTATTAGTGATGATGTTTCACAATGTTATATATAGAGAATGTGAAAGTAAAATAGCCCACAGCGGAGTCATCACAGGATCGCTCTTAGTCACTCGAGAGCTACTCTCGAACCAATTATACCAGCACATATCATCTCTACAACACTTAATTTAATAATTCCCCTTGTAATTCCAACAGTTCCCCTTATCTTCCCTACCCTTATATAAGGGTACTGCTCTCCTCCAATACCTCTGAACTATACCTCCATAATGCGCATTTTGTTACACAACTTCCAAATTCAGCTAACACCATATCGCCTAGGTGGGAGGTGGAGAGTTTAATATATAACTTTGAAAAAGAACTCCATTATATAGCACATTTTTCTCACTAGTGAATTTCATCACTATTCTCTTGGCAGACTATTACATGATTATATCTCCAACTATAGTCTACCCCTTACTCCCAGCTGCCTCCTTCTGGACTGCATCTAATAGCTCTCTTCATCCTCAACAATCACCCACTCCATTCTGCTATATCCACTGCAAGACTTCTCACCACATTCCACACTCCTATTATTAATTTCTTATTTTATAATAATACATATATTATAGTATATTTAATATAGTTCTGTTTTATTATACCTACACAATAAATTATATCATCGATAGCTACTCTTGAGAATAATTAAATATATATATTTTTTGTGCTTTTAATAAATTAACTAAAATAATTATTTAAAAATCATGACATAATTATTTCCATTTAAATATTTATATATTAATTAACTTTTTTTATTACACGCTTCACAATACCTAAATAAAAAATAAATTTATATTATAATTATAAACTCTTACTGTTCTTTCGTTACTATTGGATCTCCACAATTTTATGCAGATTTATTCAGAAGATAGATTTCCCCAACTCACACTCTCAATCTCAACTCATCATATAATACATTTATCAATAATAATATATACAGAAATATGATAATTACATCCAATATATTTACAATTTATAATAATAATAATAAATAATATTGCAATAAAGTACTACATTTATATTTTAATTACTATCATTATCTATATTTACACCTTACACACTGGCCTCACTAATTCGCCATTTGTTAGTGAGGTGCGCCCATTCATAGCTAACACACCTTTACGCGGTTTTAAAGTTCATCAATGTTATCTTATCACATGATCTTTGTTTGCCTTTAGCAGAAAAATAAAAATACTCAACAATCTTTACTTTATATGAAGCATAGTATACCCATCGCTCTTGCTCCACTTACAAGGATAACCAGATAATGATACATCTTACTGATAGAAAATAAACACTTATCGATCAATTATTTTTAATGTATAGTATACTTTATAATTTGTATTTATAGTAATAAAGTTGTAAGTAATACTAGTCACATAATTAATTAACAGTAATAGTATAGAATAATCTGACCTTTTTATTCTTAATATACTTACCTAGAATATGAAAACGTTAATTATTATATACATAAGATATATAATTATTTTTATTATAACTTATCACTTAATGAGTATATATGTATTTAAGGTCTATTGCCTGCACGTTTTATGCAAATATGGACGTCGACTGACTCCGAGAATAATTCTGCAATGCAAACATTGATTTTTTTATCGCATAAAAATTAATATATAATATTTAATAGTATTACATATAATATAATGTATGGTATGTACCATCTCATTAACATAAATGAATTTCTATTAAGGATTGGGGCTTATAAGAATAATACTATGGTTTTAATGATATATGTTGTGGAAGTTATGAGAGTCAGTGCGAATAGTTGAATAACCATATTTTATGTAGATATAAAAGAAAATATATAAATTTACCTTCTTATAAGCTCATATCATACATATTAATTTGTATTAATACATCCAAATTCGGAAAGAGCCCATGAACACTAACGAACTAATGATTAAAATACCGAAACATGGAGACGCTTTAATATACACCTTTTTCACAGAAGACTTATGAAAACAAAGCTTACAGTAGAAAGATATTACAATAAAATAGTTGTTTCAAGAAATCACACCCACAGGCTTTTATGGCTTTTTCATGCACAACAATTAAACTAATGAGATGAAGAAAATCATTAATAATTATAACGAATGAACTAAATGAAGTGTATATTAAATATAAAAATAAAAATCTAAATTAATAATAATAATAATAAATAAGTTATATAATATAATAATAATAATAATAATTAATAATAATAATATCAATTAATAATAATAATGAATTGAAGTAGCATATGAAATAATAATTCAATTTAAATATATAATATCTGTCTTATTAAGTAAAAAGGTTTCACACCCTCACGCGAACTTAGAGGCCTGCCACTAGTCTTTCTTAGATGATGAGAGAATCTTCTCATATAAAACGGGTAATTTATCTACCATAGTATCACGGACTAGAGGAATCGAACCCGGACTTTGCTAAAAATTTTTTTTTTTAAAATTATACGATCTTTTACTTAGTTAGGCAACTAGAAATTTTATCATTTTCTAGATTATATTTATTTTTTGAAGATTCGCTATCCATAAATTAAGAGCTAGAGATAGAGCAATGATATTGGATAAATCTTTCATTCTCATGCCTCAAGAAGCATTGCTTTCCCACCGTATTAGAGACTGCCAATTCAGTGACGGTGCTACCCCTCCAGCGCCAGTTGAGGACTGTGCACAGGTGCCTTTTCTAGCATACTGAGCATTTTTTAGTCTTATGTTTTTTCCTGTTTCTTTAATGGAGGGGGACGTAGTGCTTAAAATATTTATTTTAGATTTGTAGATTGTGGGAGGTGTAATTTAATATGTTTCATGGTATATAAACAATTCATTTTCGATTTTCTAGTCACGATTAAAAATACTGTTACGCGAATCAAATTCCCTGGGATGGCGACTTTATGTTTATCCGAAGTGCCACGAAAGCTGTAAAATGGATATTTAAGGTTTAATGTTAGTATTCTCTAGGGTTAAGTTGCTTTTGTAATTATACTGTCACCATCGTTTGGAGTGGAGGTCTCTGAACTTTGGATCAATAATTGGGAAATATGTTCATCGAAGCGAGTTTGAGGCCAGTCTAATCTATATGCTCTCATTAACAGCATTTATGCTTTGTGGTCGCGCTATATTGCACGTGTCTGACAATTTACTTTCCCATATAAAATGTTGTGCTTTAGGCTCGCCCATGGGATTGATTTAGGGTCATTGTCTACCTTGGGTAAATAAACTTATATTGAGATATTAACTCGTCTCATGAGGAAAGAGGATGGAATGCAGTGATACAGCGTAAGATCCGGCTCGTCCATGACCTTTTTTCTTTAATGACAGCGTCTCTTCACGAGTGCCTGAGGTTATTTTTACCTGACAAGCTTTTGACCTTTATGTGGGCCTGACCTTCTGGCAAGCCTTCGAATATTGTAGAGAGAAGAACCCAAAACTTCTCTTTGGAGAGAACTTCCACCAATATAATGTTTTTGTAGAACCCATGAAAATTTTTGAGAACCCAAATTTTTTTTTTACTAGGGAAGTACCCAAATTTTTTTGGAGATGACCCCCTCCATTTTTTATATGTTGTATACCCTCGCTTCGTATATTAGAGTGGGCGTCAAGTAGCGCAGCCAGGTTTCACATCACTTAGTTTGTTTTCTCTTTGGATCGGGTATAAAGCACTATATCGTATTTTGTTATGAGCCGTACTCGTCGTGATTGTAATAAGTCGTCTTACACAGCCCAAAGATACTGTTCTCTATAAGTGAGTAACCCCAATGAGTTTTTTATTATACCGAGAGAACCCGTAAATACTATAATGATATGAAGAAGAAACCCTAAATATGTTTTTTGAAAAAACTGCGCGTTACACCACTTTTGTGGATTGTAGCCTTTATTACGAGCAGGGAAAGTTGATTTTTTTGAGAACCCTAAGATTTCGTTTGTGTGAGAAACCTTGCTAAAATTTTTTTTGTCGTTATGAAAGGAACCCTAATATTTTGTTTTAGTTCTGGGGCAAACACGGTAATTTTTTGGCGAGCGCCCCTAATTTTTAGGCACACCACTATATGTCTTTGGTTTTCAACCCATCGAAGCACATTTATTTTAGAGCATGAAGGACCGGCCTTTTATTCGATAGAAGTGGGTTTGTCAATGCACACTTATGGTTATATGAGACTTGGGTCTTCTCGCTGCAAAAAAATTGTAGAGTTCGAGTGTCGAGACCGTTTTGCCGATACGTAAGCGTATTTACAGACCTTACCTTTCGAGACTAACTGGGATTTGTTATTTTGCCCCGCTGCACTTCATAGGATTTTTTCCCGCCAGCCGTGGGAACATTTTGCCCACTGTTTTGACGGGTAATTTTTGGCTACCCTCGTTGGATACGTTCCACCTGTGGATGAGTCTGAGTCTTGGCTTAGTGTTCGCCTCTAGACGCGTAATGGTATTAACTGAGGCTTACCCGGTTTTTTTATAGTCTCTTATCAGGTGGGTCAATTTGAACCCACGGTAATTTTTGGCTACCCTTTGGTTTCTTCACGTTGGGTCATTTTATATTTGGTCCAGCTGTTAATTTTTGGCTAGCGCGTTTGTGCTTCCATGGTGGATGCAAAGTTTCTTGTACCTACTATCTTTTTGGTAGAACTTTTTGGAGCTATCCTTTTGTATGGTCTTCCATGGGTCACGGAATGTTTGGACCCACGGTGTGATTGTTTTGGCGAGTAACCATTGCATGGTCTATCTCATGGCAATTTCTAATTTTTTGGCGCCGGGTTAATTTTGTCCTTTCCTTATATTAGGGATCTTTTAGCCGTCCTTTTTTGTAGGTGTTATGTAATATCCGTCTTTTGGGCTTTTTGAACTTCTATGATGATTTCGCGCTTGGTTTATGAAGACCTTGTGTGCACAAGATAGTTATCGGGCATAGAGTGTTTCTATAAATATGTTGTGAGAACCTATCACTTGTTTAATGATCTTATGGATTGGCTTTGATGGTTCCTGAAATTTCACGTATCGGTGGACGTAATGAGAAGTATCTAGTGATGTAACTATGCCAAGCTTTATTTTCTTAGTTCTGATTATTACTTATTAGTCTGGTTTCTGAATTGATGTTCTTATTGTTGGAGGAGGTTTAATTAATTGAGGTTTCAATTCGGTAATCTAGAGTGCTCGAGTGTCTAGTGCCTAAGTGTGAGACTTAAGATGTGTGTCGCCAATTGTAGACTTTTTTCTCATAGTTGAGTGCGCATGATTGTTGAGTTTACGTGCCCAATTGGAGAAGTTCAAGCCTAGGATGAGGTAGCCATCGATATGAGGTTAATGCATCAAAGTATGTTGTATATGTGCCACAATTGGACTGCATTTGTAGCCAGAGCTTGATAGATGCCAACATTCTTTTCAAGCCTTTTTCTAGGCCTACCACCTAGGCAGGTCTTCCTTGAAAATATTTAGGCTGAAAACTCTTTAATTATGTGTGGTGGTTGTGAGTGCTACCCACTAGGTATGTTTAAAAGGTCTATATGAGCGTGGTATTTGCGAAAGTGGTGAGTGTATATATTAGCATGCTTCTTGATTTTAGGAACTGGACTAATTCAGTACCTAACTAGCGAGTTAGTCTTATTTGCCTCTGAACTCATTCTGGAGTTTACTCATAGTCTTCTTGTAAGGAATGATATATATATGTTACTGTATAATGTTATCTTTTGCATCGATGAGTCACTATCATCAATTTCACACTCTCAGCACACATTACACATAACATCATTTGTGAATATTTCAACCTATCGACAATGTATCACGTATAGAACCAACTTGTGTAATGGTATCTAAGCACCTATGACACTTTATAGAGCCCTTACCAACTTCGTCCAGTGACTAACTCTACTTATTATTTTAACGCGGAAAATAACAAACTTAACACTCATCAACGCTCATGCACGCAGATACACTTATCGTTTTTAGTGACTTCTTGCGACTACATGCTGTAGTATGAGAGGTGACCATCTGAAGCTATGGTTATATTTACCGTCAACATTTGTCATGCCTCAACTTTGATACCTAGCATTTAATGCTTAAGCTACTTAGCATTTGATTGCTCAGATCGAGAACGTGTATGTGGATAAGTTACAATACTATCGAAAAACTCGAGTGCGTTGATACTACGGACCTCGTTTCGGATCTTGATGTAACTCAGTCATATAGAATACTATATACTGCGATACTTAACGATATTATTAATTATAAAAATACATTTATTCTGCGAGAAACCTAAATAATAACTGTAACTCTTAATTACAAGACCTATATATATTAATTAACTATCATTATATAATATTTAATTAAACTTTATTTTTTACTTAATACTTATTTACTTTTACTTAATACTTTTTTAATTAATATAATTTTATTAAATAAAATATTAGTACATTAGTAAGAAGTAAAAAATTCAGAGTATATTATATGTATCTATGTATAATATTATATAAATCATGAGTTTATATAATATTTATACTACAATTGTATACTGAAATAGTTGTTGGCTTGTTGTTATTGGTATTTAAGAAAATCATAAACTTATTTATTATTAGCATTTACCTCCTCTCTGATTATGTAGCAAGCAACAATCAAGTTATTTCAAATGAGCAATCACACAACAATATGAAATTTGTGGAGATTTGCTCTCTATCCTATGTGAGCGTATACATTTGGTAATATGGGACCCCATTAGGTCACTCGCATCAGTTTTTTGTGTGTTTTTTATTATGTCTTTACTTTACTCCTTTAACTTTCTGCTTTACTGCTTCTTGGTGACAGGCTCAATGTTATTACTTGATCTCAGTGGTGAGAACCATACTAACTAAGTATTTTATAATAACCATTACACTAAGCCATTACAAGGCATATGCATAGCAATCAGTAGATCACAAAATTAGTGAATCGGCTCGTTTATAAGCGCGTGAACACACATAAGAAGGGACTCTATTGCTATTAATATGTTTCTCTTAATTTATCTAGTTCATTACGTTTAGCGTATTATAACATTATCTTAGGCTTTTTGACTAGCTGTATAAACTAATTTCTGCTTTATCTACATTTAAACCTTTTATAATTGCTCTGGCTTATTAGAACTAACCCTGTTTTTTTATATCTTCTTTTTATTTTTTTTACATAACTCTTCTAATAAGTGGAGCTAAGAGATTTTTTTATCTTTCGTGACTGAGAGAGAGCTTTTTCTCAAGTCAACTCTGATTATCTCTCTTTACTAGACTATATTGTGTATAAAAATTATCAACATTCTGTATATTCAATTGTGTATTATTTTAAATTATTATTATATTATTCACAATTAATTTATATTATATAATTATCAATTTATTATTATATATTATTATCCTTATTATTATTATATTATATAATGTTATTAGCTTATATAGTTAATATTATATATTATTCATATTATTTTTATTTGTTATTTTTTATTAAATCTAATTATTTATGTATATTGATTTTTGTATATTGATTTTATTTTTACTTTACTTTTTATTAATTCGTTATTTTATTATTTTTATTTAGTAATTATTATTATATTATTATTATATTATTATTATATATTATTATATTATATTATTATTATTAATTATTATTAATTATTATTATATTTATTATTATGAGTTAGATCTACGAGCACCTATACTCTTTTGTCTCGCATAAGTTTTAGAACTGCAATGTTATCTGCCTAGCTCTTATTCATCTTCTCACCTGCTTTTACATTTGCGCTAGTTGTTATTTGAAAACCTATATATAAGCCTCGCTTATTTATATGACTTTCTCTTAACTTCCTACCCTGTGCACACATCACGCTTGCCTTTCAACATAATTGCTTGCTTAGTACGATGTCTTATAAATAAGTGTATACTATGAACATATATTCACATCTTTGCTATTAAACCTTCTTTGTGACTTTATCTTTGTATATATATTTTTGTATACTGCTAACTACTAAAAAAAATTAAGTTAACATTATAGTAGTGCGCAATTTTTAATTTATACTTAATGTTATTATATTTATACTATTGATGTCTCACTCTTTATTTTTTCGTGTTTGAAACATTTTTATTTTGATTTATTCTTATCTATTAATTTCTATATTAGCTAGTTAATCTCTTCTATCTTTTGATTTTTTTGTTTGAATCATTTTTATTTTCATTCTATTTCTTTCTACGCTTAATTCCTATATCATTGACTATTTGGAGTCTTATAATAATAATAAATTCAAATATTATAATAATTTATATAATTATTATAATAATAATTAATAATATTAATAAATTATAATAAGTGAATTAATAATATAATCTATTTTGAATAAGCCTAAAATTTTTTCGTGTAATTGAAACATTTTTATTTTCGTATAGAAGCAAACTCTATTCTCACAACAACAAAATCAAACTAACAATTCAACACAACATTATTATATTATACATTATTCTCATGTAGAAAATTCTCTTTTGTGCCACCTGACGACACAGCCATTTTCTTATGCCTTTCTCTGATAATAAGCATGGCCTGCGAGGTTTACAATGTCAACTAGCTATATATCCTTTACTCTCTTACTACCATGGTATATGGTCTACTGCCTTTATTAACTGGGAGAAGTCTTGCCTAGTGGAACTTTACATATCGAAGGTCTTTGACAGGATATGGCGCTCATCACTGTATTCCAAACGGCGTTCCTGTAGGTTTCCAGCTTAACATTGCTTCTTTTCTCAATTGTGATGCTTCCCAGGATTTTATTTTGACTTCATTCTATACTAATTTTTCACTAATTATCTTCTTAATAGACTTTTCTGCCTTACTTATTCCTATGTCGATAACTCAGCTCTATTCTTCTACTCATTTAAACCCTACATTTTCTTTTTACTGTGTAATGTTGCTTCTTGACTTTAACTTTTCGATTATCTTATTTCGACCCATGAGCGTGCTTCTCCATGGGGGTCTCTGTAACCATTTGAAATTTAAGCCTTTAAATATTCAACTTCTTAAAGTATCCCTATTAAAAACTCTTTCGATTTTCCTTTTTCTTTAGACGGCTTTGCTGTCTCCGTTACTATAAAACAGATGTTCTTGGTATAAGTATTAGCAATTAGTAATTTTGAAAACGTCCATCAAGAAAACTGAGGATAATATTCAAAACTACGAGATTTTTCATTCTTTCTTGCAGCTGCTCAAACTATACAAGAATTTGATACTCTCTTGAATGGAATAATGATTGGAATGCTCGATTGGATCAGAAAGTGTCTATTCTATTCAAATAAGCAGTTCCTGATCCAATCGAGCATTCCAATCAGTATTCCATTCAAGAGAGTATCAAACTCTTGTGTTTTTGCGTTTTTTGCGTTCCATATCTTTGTATTTTCCATATATGTTTCATGATAAATCTTTTTCATTTTTAAAGCAGGTATTAGAGATCCTTTTCCATTTTGCTCATCTTCTTCTCTACCTATTTCTTGTGTTTGATGCCGATTAAATTTCTTAACCTATGGTACATTTCCGAATATATAGGGTATCGTCGTCTCTGATCCTTCAATGACAATCAGCCATGTTATCTTCTCACTTTGTATTCTATCTAAAATCATTTTGAACTCTTCTAGACGAGGTGTGCTTCTCAATTATCTTGGGTCTCTTCCGCTTCTTTTCACGATCATCAGTATGGGTTTTGTCGTTCGAGGTCAACATGAAGTCGTTGACGATATACTTTCCTATCTTAAAGATTTATGGATCTTCTTGCTCCTTAGGTGACCATGGGAGTCTTCGCGTTGGTGCGTTATGGGAGTTTGGTCATTATCCCAAGGGCTTATGTTTACCGGGTTTGGCACTGCGTACACGCTCTCTAAGCTCCCTTCATTTAGGTTTTCCTCCTTTCTCTATGCTTACTCTTTTTGATCTAGTTTTCTGCTCGACGCTCCCTTATTCAGCACTCCAGTGACGGAGCCGTCTGTGTGTCATTCCTTTGCCTGTTTAATTTTGGTTGTTCCGCAAGGTTCTGTTCTATCTCCAACTTTATTGCCTCTTTTCTCTTCTATTGATCTTTCCTAGCTGGTAACGTCTCCAACTCTGTTTACTATCTCGTATCCCGAATGATCTTATAACTATCTTCATTCTTCCGAACTCATTTCAATCTGCTCCCTCGTTTGCTTTTAGAGGTTGAGCCTCTCGTCTTACAGCATCTTACGTATTAGCTATCTATTTCTGGGCCTGTGTCTTGCCGATGGCAGATCTCTCGGTTGGTCACCGCAACCTAGTAAATGCAACTCTCTTTGAAAACTTCAACGTTCTCTTCTTACATCTCCCTTCTCAGAAAAACCACCTACTTTTCTATTTCTTCGACGGTCTCTAACGTCGGGATATATCTTGTGTCAAATAAACATAAACATTCTTGGTCTTCACATAACAACAAATAATCTTGGAACCTTCAAATATTTACACATGGTTGCTAACGGTGCTTCAATACAGAAAGTCGGGAGTTCTGTTCAGGTTGCGGAATTTTTTTTTCCTCTGCATAGCTGCTCCAGTTTTAAGGGCCTCTATTTCTCGCCTTGTAGAGTACTGTTCTCACATTTGGGGCTCTGGCTCCGGCCTCCACCCCTTCTATTGTGATTAGGTGTTGAGTCTTCCAAATCTAAGCTGACTAATAAAACTCGTCCCCTGACTTTCAAACTCTCTTGACCCTCTATCTCTGCGAGTTGCGCGTAACGTCTTGGCGCTCGTGATCTTCTTTTCTATAGGTACTACAGAGGCAGATGCTCGGGGGTGTTGACCTCTCGCATTCCACCACCCTTGCGTCGCCTTCCTTGCCTTCTTCTGTTTTTCCAACTGTATTTCATCTTCCTCTCTTTAAAGCCCACGTCTGCTCTCACCTGAGAACTTTGCGTTAGACTGGGGATTAGGTGGGTTTTTCAATGTTTCATTTTCCGCCCCCTCCTTGAGAAGGGCCGAGCCATTGAGTGCTGGTGATCTGTAAAAAAAATGTAACTGAAGGTGATGATTTGAAATGAGTAGAAAAATTGAGATTTGAGGTATCGTCGTAAGATTGAACAGAGAAAGAAGTGCAACTAAAAAGGTGGTTGATGAAAAGCAAGAAGTAAGTAGGAGATAGAATAGAACCTTGTGGAAAACCGCAGTAGACATGAAATAAGGAAGAGCTCACTCCATCAACAAGTGCCAATATGGAAAGATCTAAAAGATAACTAGACTTGAGTAAGCAAAAAGAAAGAGGAAACCCAAAGTAAGGGAGCTTATAGGGTAGTGACGCTTGCTCGATTAAAAGTTTTCGGTGTGTCAAGAGCCATCACGCGAATCTCACCATTATCCGTAAGGGAAGAAAACCATAAAGTGAGATAGGAGAAAATGTCACAAGTTGACCTCGAAGTCGAAGGTCATACTGGTGATCTGAAAGAAGAAAATGAGATTCCAAATGTTCCAATAAATGAGAGTTGAAGAGTTTTAAAGATTTTAAGCACAATACAAGTGAGAGCTATAGGACGATTGTTGGAAGGTTCAGAGCGGCTAACCTTCTTCGGGACCGGTTGGACATATTAGCGCTTCCAACACCGAGTTAAAATATTAATATTAAGACAAAGAGATTATAGTTGAAAAACTACAGGCGCCTGCTCAGAAGCACATTCCTTCAAAACGCTGGTAAGAATGCCATCCTGTCCACTTGCCATTTTAACATTCATAGATCTCTAGAACCCAAATACCTGAGTGTGTTTAATCACAGAGAACAGAAGGGCAAGGGACACTGAGGGTTAATTATGGTAGAAGTAGTAGAAGTGGGGTGCCTGAATCGTTTCCAGGTTAATTAGATGAAAAAAATGAGGCCGAAGTGGTTATCCTTATCAAAATAGTGTTTAGCTACAGATCCGTCAGAGCAATTAATAGGGAGAAAGGCATAATTATTGAAGTTGTTATTATAGATGAGTTTCTGGTAAGAGGCCAGAATTGTTTTTTTAGCAGTATGAGAACCGAGGGCGGAGGTCATTTTTTTTTTTTTTTTTTTTTTTTTTTTTTTTTTTTTTTTTGTGGCAAAAGTGCCCTAAGCCTTTCTAATACCTTTGGAACAATTCCTAACTGAACGAAAATTTAAATGGTTGATAAAAGAAAGAGTTTTTCCATTTCCGATGGGCATTTCTCTATTCTGGGGCACGAGAACAAGTGTCATCGAACCCCGGATTTTGAGGACAAAAAGATTTAGTTGAAGATGGAATGAACCTGCTCATCCTTTCAGCGACTGTAGTCATTACCTAATGCATTTTTCCATTTTCATATATTGTGATTATTGATATTAATAAATATTTTATAGTATTTAAATTACTACGAAAACAAAAAGAAAAAAAATCTGTCGAGTAAAGCGATTAGAAAATTAAATAAAAAAAAGTTTAAGCATTTCTTTTATTTCATTAAATCATTAAAATTGTTTAACATGTTGCCCATTTTCCGTGTTTATTTACAGAAATTTCCTGCCATTTTCAAGACTCGCGTAAAGAGGGAAAGGAAGCATGAATTAGCTGAATTAAAATATATAATACTAGAAAGATCCAGAATTGAGAAGTGCAGAGTTTGTGGAAAGAGGAGAATCAGAGATGAAGATTATTAATAAGCGATGAGAAGTGCGATGAGAAATGAGAAAGAAAGTGGTGTGTATCAAAGTCGTACTGTCAACTTAAAATGCGAAAAAAAATTCACGATTTTTGTACTTTTTAAAATAGCTAGAATATTTTGTGCATTTAAATTTATTCATTTGTTAATCTGGGTTCGAGGAGACTGAAAATATTAGACATAATTTCATATCGTTCTTTTCTTGACTATATATGTAATTAAATGATAAATACAAAATAAATTACCATAGAAGAAAAAATTAAACAATACTTAATTTATAGAAGAGTGAAAGCTGCGTTTCTTAAGACAATCATCGAGTCATATGAAGAAATTAACAAATTCTTCCCTGTGGTAAGAAGGGTCGAAAACCCTTCCATCTCCTCTAATTTTTTGTGAATAAAAAATAAAATATGAAGAATAGGATAAGTGGTAGATAGTGGATAAATAATAATATTTAATATTAATAAATAATTTTATACTATTTAGATATAAGCTGACGTAGTTTGAAAAAAATATGCTTCTGTGGTTTTGACCGAGATAAGTAAGGTAATAGAAGAATTAAATAAAAAAAAGTCGCTAAGACATTTCTTTATATCTTAATGTTTAATTTAAATTCAAATAAAACACAAAAAGAAAAAATAATCTGTCGAGAAAAATGCGATTAGAGAGAAATTAAATAAAAAAAAGTTAATTATAATTATTATTTAGGATCTTAAAAATACGTTAGTTTTTTTCTAATGATTACTTCACATTCATATTTCAAAGCATTTTTTTGTTTTTATCAATTTGTTAAATTAGTCTAGAACTTCGTCTCTGTGATGCTTGAAGTGGCTCAGGCGAAATTAATTAAACATTAAAAGCTCAGAACAGCTGTTGTTCCATTCTATTTTAGAATAGACCTTAAGAAAATCATCATTGACAGCGCGTTGATTTAGCCTTTAGAAATTGGAAAAGGCGGTTGCAAATCCCACATAAATTAAGGCTGACATAAACTTATCTAAAAATATTTTTAATATAGTGAATAGTGGTGAATAGTAGCAAGATATAGTTTAGAGAGAAAATCAATATTCATGTGAGATTTTAATGAAACAATTATATAAAATAATTAAAATAATAATAATAATAATACTAATAATATAAGAAATTTCAATTTATTAATAATAATAATAATAATAATTAATAAATAAGATAATAATAGTGCATAATAATAATTTAATACAATGAAATCAGATAATAATATAATACATAATATATATTAATAATAATAAATAATAGACTAATAGAGAACAATCATAATAATAATAATCTTACATAATAATAATAATTAATAATTGAATGAATATTTAAAAATCAATAATAATCAAAAAAATAAAATTAAAAATAATAAATAGATATATTAATAATATCATATTTTATATAAATATATTAAGTATAATAATAATAATAATAATAATAATAATAATCAATATATACCTCTAATGAATAATAATAATAAGTGAATACGACTAATAATTAATAATTAAATTAATTAATATTCAAAATATAGTGTATTAATATGATTGAAGGCTGAAATATAGTTAAATTGCATTTAAATAACATTGTAGTTTTTAGATAATAATAATAATGTATAATAATATTAGTGATGTATAAGCTTGTGCGATTCTGTAGATTTGTATCTTGTTTTAGCTCGTTATGATGTCGATACTCATTGCGTATTGGTTTTTTTTTTATATATTATTCATAGACAACAAGGAGCACCCCGGCTAGCTCAGTGATAGTAGCATCGCAAACTCTAAGTGAGTGGGGTACTCAGTTATCGTTAGACTGTCGAGAGTGAGAGAAAACTATACTGTGAGCTTTTATTCATACTCACTAAGGGCTTAAGCTCCGTCTCTGCTGGATCGTTTTAATTGTAGGACATCTCCCCCCCGTGAGATCTTAGGGCTCTGCCCGGGAGGCGAATGGTGTTTATCTTCTGTTAAAAAAAAAAATAAATTAAGCTATCAAAGTTAGTGTTAGTATTATTTTAGCAATCTACAGTATTTAAACCTTTTAAGTTATTTATTATTAATTTATTCCAAAGTATGATAAAATTTTTTACTTTCCTATGAAATAAAATTAAAAATATTCTTTTTGAATGAAATTCGTACCCAAAATTTTTTCAACTCTCAAACTACCATATGCGTTAAATGAAAGAATTTTATTACTAAATTTAATCAAAGATATTAAATTTATTAAAGGATTCATCTATTATTTATTTACTTCTATTATTTTATTATTATCATATTACATATTTTGTAATAAGTTATTATTATTATTATTGATATTATTATTTAATCTTATTATTATATTATATTCTATTATTATTATTATTATTATTATTATTAATTAAAAAATTAATTAGTAAACTAATTTTGTTTTTGTTTATTTTTTCAAGTAGAGATGACATTCATTCATTTAGACATTTAATTTAAATAATAATAATAATAATTCAAATTTAAATAAACACTAATATTATATAAACTCGAAATTCCTTCTTTGGTAGATTTCAATTTATCATTCATTATAATAACAATTTCAGGGCTGAAAAGACATTCATGTGTGACAATTACACGTAATAATAATAATAATAATAATAATAAAATAATAATAATAATAATCATCAAAATAAATATTCAATAATGAACTAATATATATATATAAATGAGGATAATTAATAATGAATAATAATAATAAATAGATCAATGAATAATAATAACTAATAGCTAATAACTAATTATTATACGATAATAACTAATAATAATAATAATAATAATATAATAATAATAATAATAATAATAATAATAATAAAGCAACTCTATTCTCGAAAGTTTAGTCAGGTTTTGAACAATTACATTTATAGGCTTTTACAATATTTAAAGTAGGTAAGATACCCACACTATAATAGGATCCATTCGAATTTAATTAAATCAGAAAACTGTTCACTCTCTGAAAAAGGGAACTGCTGAGGGGAACCAGTTAGCTTTCCTCGGAGTTTCCAGAGTTAAGTAATACCAGACTTGGAAATTTTAGCACTTTCCCCAATACTTTATTAATAATTTATAATAATAATAATAATAAGTAATAATATAATAATAATAATAATATAATAATAATAATAATATAATATGGAATAATACAAATAATATAATAGTATAAATAACTAGTATAATAAATAATAAATATAGGATAATAAATAAGTAAATAAATAATATAATTAGTAATTATTAAGTATATTTTTATTTTAAGTACGGTCATTTCTAAGATATATGTATATATATATATAGGTATTATTACTATATATCTATATTATATATATTATAGTATGCTTATATATAAGCTATATAGATATTTATACTTAGGTATACTATAACCTCTACTCTCGAAAATATTATAGTATATTATATTTTAAATAACCTAAGTATATTACATATATATAATCCTCGATTTAGAAGTGATTGATACTACTTATAATATAGTATAATATAGTATTATTATATATAATATATATATATATTTATCTATAGTATACGCGTATTTTAGTTATGAACTTATAGTATATCTTTTAGATAAATAATATACTAGTATATATAGTACTTATGGAATAATAATAGTAAGAAAAACTAATAATAAACCAATATCAACTTTAGATATATTAAGTATAATTTATATATCTAAACCCAAACATATATAGTCTATTAAAAGCATATATTATTTATTGTTTGTGTTCTTCTTCAGTACGTGAAACTCTATTATACTATAGGTACTTAGTATGATGGTGCGGGTAGATGGATAATTAGAAATAAGAGGCCTAAATATGGTAATGTATATAGGTCTCATCACCACTAAGTAACACTTCCCGTAATATATTCTATATAGAGGGAAAGTTATGTTACGGAGAAAACCTCAATTGACGTTGCATAAATATTACTAAACTAATATTTAATATATGGTTATTCTGCAACTATAAATGGGCCAGTATATAATTATTACTATTATATAGGATAATTCACAATGATATATTGAGTTTATGAAAGCGTGGAATGTCATTTTTTTATCGGGTGCATACCCGCGGATTAGGCGCGAGGAGAATGGCGGGTTATATTGGGATTACGTTAATATGACACAGGGACGAGGGGGCATAGGAGAAATGGGAAAAAAGTTAAATTCTTATAAAGATTATAGTAGATAGTTGGATAACTATAAGTGAAATATAATGGAAGTAAAGAATAGGTAGTTATATTAGGGTATAATAAGTCATAACATTATATGGACAGTATAACTAACATAATAAATTCATATGTAAGATACTTCTATAGATATATAATTGACAGTTTGATATAATTATCATCATATGCCGATATAGCTTCTTCAGAAGAAGTATATTATAAAGTAAAGTTATCATATATGTTATAAGAGTTACTATAACTATAGTTATAGAAAGGTTATTTGGTAGGAAAGTAAGGACACAAGGAAAACAGGACAAAGAAATGATAAAAATGGAGAAGAGATAGATAAGTTACTATATAATGAAGAATAAGGTAATAATGTAATATAATTATAAGGGGAAAGATGAGGAAGCAGGTGTGAAGAAGAGTAGTTATAAAGAATAACACGAATAAATTTATAATCGATACATAATGAAAGATAATATAGGATATATTATATATTTTATTAGCCTTTACTTTTTATTAGAGTACTGTAAAAAAGAAAAGGTAATAATAGTAAATTAGAATCACGAGGATATATAAGTACTTTCTTAGGAAGACTTACGAAATAAACTAAACTAATGGATTATATATATATAATATATTATTAAGATAGTATAATACGTTTATATAATCATAATATATATAGCTATAATAGCATAGTGAGAGGTAAGTGTATATAAATATAAGAGATAGAGAAAGTTAATAGTATATATAAATAATAATTAATAAAATAAATATATCATAGTATATAATAATAAATATAGAATAGCAATAATAATGATAAGCGGATAAGTAAAGATTATATAATATTGGGGGGAAAATTCAGTTTTAATAAAATGAAGAAGATATAAATTGAGTAAAAGATAATAATAAGCAATAGACTACTAATAAGTAATAGGCACGATAGCGTAAGGCAGCGACAAAATAACAGCTACTAAACTAATACCTATATAAAAAATTTACTTCGTGTTATAGTAAAGGTATAGTAAATATTATATTAATAATGGAATTAATATATTATAGATATAATATAAGTATATATGAAGTTAGAAATAGTAAAAAAGATAAATATATTATGTGGGATAGTGATATAGTATTAGTTTATGGGGAGATAGACGAAAGAAAACCGCGAAGACTATATTATAAAGAACTGATAGCTAAGAAGATACGTATAAAGAATATATATCTAGGTATATATATATGGTAAAGTAAAGCGAAGAAATATGTGTGATGGTGTGTGATGATGCCTAATCTAAGGTGTTAAATTTCGAGCTTTTAAGAGCTCACTGACCTGGATTGTAAATATAATTGTAAAGTTACCAGGCGTGCGGGTACGGAGTGCGACCCCCTCAAATCGACACCCCACCAAAGTCTTACCCACGAACCTGGCGCGGCCCTTAAGTGAAAGAGATATTTACAATGGATTATATACTTTTTGCAAGTTAAGTACTGTAAATTCAAAAAGAGACTTAGGAAAGAGATTGTGCTGAGAGAAAAATAGTCTTTTTGCTTTTATTCGTGCGTGAGGAGTCTGTTTCTCTTATACAGAAGGCAGAGATGATTTCCTTGTTTCAAGTTTGCTCAAGCGTGAAGGTAAAACATATTATACGTTAAACTTGTCCACCAGACTGATAAGTGGATCGATCATTTGTATTCAAGGTCTGTTTTTCTTATGGTTGATAGTTTTCAATCATTTGCACTGTATCATTTGGTAATGCTTGTGTTTCTTCATCACTTACTGGACTGTAGAAATTTTCCCAGTGAATCTGTTTGATTGATTTACTTCTCCTTAGAAGGCGTGATTGGTTTCTGTGAAA
>JABUQX010002788.1:0-12500 GCA_015478945.1 Trachelipus rathkii | reverse complement strand
AGTGGAAATTCCGTAAAAGAGTATATACTTCCACAAGAATGGGGGAAAAATAGAACAGAAACTATCTTGCTGTAAAAAAAACTTTTAACTTTTCTGGAAAACTTTTAATATGCCTAAAGAACAGACGTCATTAATATAGAGGGGGAAAAAGGTTAACATTAAACAAGTCATGGTATTATTTGTAAATAAAATACTTAAACTATTGGACAAGTCTCGATAGCCCGACAGTCTTGACAGGCCCTTACATCCCCCCGCACTAAATTTACGCCCCTGCTCAGTCTTTTCCTAGATCTTATATGGCGAAGATCTGAGGAGCGCAAATTGGGAATATAGTGAGGGGCATGCAAGGACGGAACATGACTTGTTTTGTGAGTTTATAGGAGAAGAAGCTTGGTATGCATATTTTTCTGACTCATCCCAAGTGCCATTTTTTCTACAATGAACTACTGTTAATAAAGAAATCTGAAGGAAGTTCCAGGAAGACAAAGTCGGTATACTGATATCAAAGTGAGGAATTTTTTTTTCTGTATTATTACTGTCTTTCTAATTACGTCGACGAAGTCCTCGGAGAACATTTTCTTCATCGTCTAACGCTATCCTGGCCGCCTGGAATATAGCATATTGTTGTGCTTCGGGTAGAGATCTGTAATGGAGGCCCTCCAACATTATCCTCATCTCAGAAGAAACAAGCCGTTGTAAATCAGGTCTGATATGAAGATTCTGCTGAGGCTGAGACGCTGAAGAGTATTGGTAGGCAGGATAGGAAGGATTATATCTGGAAGGGGAATACTCCGGCCGAGGAGTCTGATAGTTTATGCTTTCTCGCAACGGGACATTCCGGTTCTGGAAAAATGATTGGTTTTGGCTAAGTCGAGAAGTAGTGGGTTCGGAGAAAGCTGCCTGTAAACCACTCGTTGATGGTTGAGATCGAAGAGGAGGAGCTTCTCCCAAACGTCGTTCAATGGCGGTTGGCGTGTGGAAGTTGGATGGTTCGACCTCCACGATCGCAGAACGTATAATACGCTCCTGTTCTTCACTTATAATAGGCTCTGGAGTTGGAGTACGACGAGCTGATGACGTTGTCGGTCGATTTATTCCAACGGTGTTACCACGTTCTTCTCTTCTAGATGGTTCTGGAGTAGGAGTGCGACGAGCTGATGATGCCGGTTGATTTCTTATAGTTGTGAAAAATCCTTTATACTTCTTCATAAATTGTTCAAGGAAGAGTTGATTAGCATGAAGTCCGTCCGAAAGCATTGGTGAATCCAGGAACATTTGTTTCTTTTTTATGTATCTAGAATGGGGAGTCGATCGGTATATTCCATCTGAGCTGCGAATATCATAATAGTAGTTCATAACATGACTACCCCTAAGACAAATTTTATCTTGCCATTGATAATGGTTGTATGCCAAGTTCTCAAAGGCAGTAAAGGCTTTTATGGAATGAGCTCTCATGAGCCTAGGAGACATGATGGCATCTTCTTTTAGATGGTCAGCGAAGGCTGGGCCCCATGCTCTAATAAGTCTTTTCTGGTTAAATCTATATATATCCTGGATAGGCGGAATCATAAGCATGACACGGACTCGGGGATTCTTTCTTCTAGCTATTTGGGTAATCTGGTCCATTATTTCAGGCACATCATTGACTGGTATATCAGGTACTGGCTCGAAAACAGTGGTTTGTCGATTGCCGTTATGAATGGTTTTTCTTTTCCAGGCAAGTGGTGTAAGAGCCCAAATCAGTAAAAATTGGACCTGTCTTGTCATCATAACTTCTACTCGTGCAGTGCACTCGGACAGAACACGTCCGGAACTACAATCAGTTAAGATGTTGAGATCATATTCCTCTCTTAAGAATCTTTTATCATCATCTCATCCCTAAATTTAAGTATTGATAATTTATTTCATTTATGATTTATGATTTATATTTAATTTATTAATTAAATTTTTTTCCTTGCTAAATACAGAGTTTTTGTTTGATAAAATTTTTTTTAGTGGGATTTAAAGGGATGGCTGATAGAGGGAAAGAATATGAGGGGTTAAGCGGAGTAGATGGAGTGGATTTGTTGGGAGATGAAGGAGCGATTGGGCTTGCAACTGACTTGGTTGCCCAGCGGGTAGACAGTGTCTCAGATATGCCACCGCCATCACCCCAACAAATGGAAAGGTTCCTTAAAGAGGAAAAGGAACGTAAAGCTTATAGACCTAGCCCATTGCCGGTTCAGAATCCAGAGATTGCGAAAAGTGAAGATACCCCATATATGGCGTTAGTTTCCACGATCCAAACCGAATTTGCTGAATTACGTGAGCAATATGCTCAACAGCAAAGAATGCAAGCGTTGTATATGCAACCAATGCAACTACAACCACAAATTTCAAATATCAGTAGTTCAACAATTTACACACCTTGTCATAATACAATTCCTACTACAGTAACTTCCACTCTCACTACCGTAACAACAGATATACCTACATCGGGTGTAACAAATTTTCCACTGATAGATTTAGGTACTCCTGTGAATTCACCATATTCTGAACAAACTTTTATGTCTCCCGTGTCCACAGCTCCTCTTTTTAGAGCTACTCCAGCAGACATTTATTACATGAACACAGCACAACCTCCACCGACACCTAATTTGACATATCAGGTTTCACAGGCGTATTTCGATTCTTCAGGTTTTCAAGCTCAGGCACCTTTAGCTACCAGTGTGCCTGGTCGGCCGATGACAACTCCGGTTGTCGGACCAAGACACGCTGCGGTTGAAGGTGGTCCTTCAGTTGCATATTCGTCTCCACTTGAACATCTTAATTCAGTAGTTCCTATTCCAAATGAAATTAGTCGTAGTGTACCACCACCACAATTGTTTGCACCTTCATACACTGACATCATGAATCGCCAAATGCAATTGATGTCCCAGGCTGTACTTTTATTAACAGAAATTGCCAAACATTCCAGAAAAGCTAAGGTGGTAGACCCCGGCAAATTCAAGTATGAAGCAGACCAAGACTTGGTTTGTTACTTTGCCGACTTTGAACAGTATTGCACAGTAAATTATCCTAACGCACCTCATCAGTGGTTGCGTCTATTAGGACGACAGCTTGAAGGTTCTCAGCTTTACAATCTATTAGTTAAGGATGATCGAAACTATGGTGCAGTAAAAGAAACCTTATTGGCTTGGTACCACCAAGAAGAACTTCGTAAGGAGGATTATCAATTACAAGCGTATCACTCAGCATATCGTACCAAAGGCGAAAGTATACGTATGTTCGCTCTTCGGCTAGAACATCTTGCCAAGAAGGCGTACAATGGTCTTGAAACATGAAAGAACACAAATCTTTAAGAACAGCATTTCTTGTGAGTTTACATCCTTATGTCGAAAAAAGAGTGAGTGAATACATTGCACAACAAGAAACAGACTCAAAAGAGCGAGTACCATGGTCTAAGATTGTCAGTTTGGCTGCCAAATTTGATCGTGATCTTCAGGAAAGTCGTTCTTCTCAGCCTGTGCATTCTGGATCATCAAACTCTAATTTCAGTAGTTCAGAACAACCTGATCTAAATGAAACAATCAGAATAGATACTGTCACTCCGGGTTGGACTGATATCGTTAAAAATGCTCCTCACAATAATTTCAGTAGTCCCAAACAGAACAATACACCAAACACAAATAACACATCCAACGGAAGTCGGTTTTCCCGAGATAACAGAAACACAAACCGACGAAACAATACCAACTCTCAGACATTTGTTGCACATCGCAGAGAGAATAATAGTCAATCACCCCAACACAAAAACACTCTCCGCTGCAATTACTGTGAAAATGTTGGACATATAATGGATGATTGTTATAAGTGGTTGGGTATCTGTGCATATTGTAGAAAAAGGGGGCATGTACGTGCTGAATGTAGGGCATCTCGCACACAAACACAGCCCAATACACGTGTCATTTGTCCTTTCTGTAAGGGCTCACATGCAGGAATTAACTGCACTCAAAGAACACCACCGCAAAACACACAGACTCAGAGGTCTAACACACAGTCCCGATCCCCACAGGCCTCTGGTCAAAGTAGGAACACTTCTTCTCAAAACAATGCGGACAATACACATTCTAATTCCAATGTTCAACAAGATGTTGTAGACTCAGATTCCAATAATGATTCTGGGGATTTAAACTCCAAACCTCCCCGGAAGTGAGCCATTCTGTGGAGAGGAGTTTGCAGCCAGAACCAGACACAATCTTGGCTCTTCCGATAAATCCAATAACTAATGTTACTGATAGTGGTACAACAAGTACAGATAGTGATGATAATAGTCCTCAGATGGTTAACACCGACATTATTGAACACACACTTGACACCTTTAACAATATATTGATAGATGACACTCCCACATTAATAGACCAGGAAGATGATACGGTTGTTGACGTTTATAACATTTACTTGTGTCAAGCCGATGTTGACCCGTTGATTGTTTCCGTGGCTATAGTAGAAGGCAACGATACTGAATGGTATGAATGTCTAGTTGATAGTGGTGCGGGGGTGAGTCTAATTAGTTCAGAGGTTATAGATAGTTTGGGTGAACGAGTGAAATTATTGCCTTCAGCAAATGTAGCTGTCAGGGCCATAAGTGGTTTTGGCAGTGGAGAAAGGATTCCCATTGAACACTATGCCAATTTAATGTTAAGGTTTCAGGGGGGAATAACAACACTACCAATAGAATTCTTTGTTGTTCCTGCAGAATTCATGAGACGTGCCTTTATATTAGGTACTTGTGCCTTGAGGGACAATGAACTCCTTCCTGATCTAGCCGAACTAGAGTTAGTGCGTCGAGTGAATGATAACAAGGTAGTTACAATAGCCACTGGAATCCGTTCAAACAGTCTTCAAATACACCCTCACATTCACACAATCAACATATTATCTATTAATAGTAGTCGGTTAGATGATCCGAATATCAATGATCTTGATATTCTGAATGATCAAGCTAATGACAAAAACTTGAAGTCGATCATACGAGGGATTAAAAATAACATTAACAGCAGGGATTGGCTCAGGGTTGATAAAATCTATAAACAGTATTATTCGCAATTGACAATTGTGAATGGGCTATTATACTACAAGCAGAAGTCTGGAGAAATGCTCTTTGCCATCTCTCTGGATTTCCTTGTGCACATAGTTTTAGGCCTTCATTTTTCTTGCGCTCACATTGGGCGGAATAAACTCCTGCAGCTAATCTACAAGTACTTTTGGCATCCGCGAGTAAATCAAGTGGTTTCCGACATCGTGCGATGCTGCCCTATATGCCAAAAGCAAAAAACATTCTCTTCTGTTATGACCCCTCCTATGTTAAGAATTCTAGCTAAATTTCCGTTTGACCTATGCGCAATGGACTTGTTGCAGTTTCCGAAAACAAATTCTGGCAACAAGTATTGCATGGTCCTTATTGACCACTTTTCCAAGTGGGTTTCCGTTGTTCCCCTTTCTGATAAAGCTAGTCTCTCTGTCGCTTCTAGGCTTAAACACCAGATTCTCCCATTTCTTCCAAAAATTCCAAACCGTATTCTGACCGATAATGGTACGGAATTTACTTCCCAGACCTTTCAGCAGACTCTTCAGGAACATAATATCAAGCATATTAGAACCTCTCCACTACATCCAGCCAGTAATGGAGTCTGCGAACGCTTCAATCGCAGTCTGATTCAAATCATTAAATGCTTAGTTCTTGAAAATCCAACTGATTGGGATGAAGAACTATCTGCATCAGTTCTCATCTATAACAACACTTCTCATAGTGCTCTTGGCATGTCTCCTTCTGATTTCATCTTACAGAAACCTCACACTCCCACTCACAGTTATCCTCAATATTGGAAGGAAGGCAGCGCCAACTTCAAACCGTACCGTGTGGGTCAAAAAGTTGCTAAGAAAGTAATCCACACTGGTCACAGCACTTTACAGAAATTCAGAAGCAAATGGGAAGGTCCTTACACAATAGAGGGAGTGAACCCAAACAAGGTTGCATATCTAGTACGTCGTACCAACAACCCCGGTCAGAGACCTCAAAAAGTTCATTTTTCCCATCTGCGAGGGTGGATTGATATCCCCAACTACCTTCGTAAATATCTGACGAGAAATCCGGAAATTCGTGATAAGTTCTTTGCTGATGATGACGAAGAAGAAGAATTACCTGACGAAATCGAAACACATGACACTGTTACTGACGATGATACATTGTCCATCATTGGTTCAGAATTATCTGAATCCTACTTTTCTCCTATCGACGAAGATGAAGAGTCCGATTTCGAAGGTTTTCTCCCATTACCTAATCCCATGTCCATGGAGATATATTCACGTCTTCCTGATTTATTAGATCAAATTGAACAATTAAATGTCAGTATATTCATCGATTTGCAGTCTTCACATATTCCTGTGACAAGGACTCCTGTCTTATCACCGGAAGTTCTTCAACCTCCTATTCGAGTATCCCCTGCAGTCTCACCTAGTAGAGTTTTAACTCCGGTAAATATAGAAAATATTTCCCGAATTCCAGTTCCACTATCTCCCATTTTAGAGGAATCAGTCACTGTCACTGAACCTTCTAGTGTCTCTACTAGATCTTCCAGAACTTCTACAACTGAAACTGTTTCCCATGCTGATTCACTTTCCATGGATTATCATGATCTGTACACCCATGCATATCCATCTCCGTGGTTGTATCCGTTAAGTCAGATCCCACCTTCACCTTCTAGCCACACTGTAGTTTCCACTTCCCCATCTTCAGTTACAAATCCTAGTGCAGTTGGTTTCCACACCATCGATTTCACTGGAGCATCTTTTCTGAGTTCCTTTTTCAAGGAGAGACCTAGCTCCAATCTTCTTGAATCATCAGCTGTATTAGGTATACCCCCTGTTAGTCCACACAGTTCACCACCTGTACAGATTAGTGGCCTTACAAATAGTTCCGATCGCAGTGGTTTTTCGGGTTTTGTTCCCCAACTATCTCCACAACTAACTTCACCTCGTTTAATTGGGTTTACCCCGCAGCAATATACACTAGCAATAACACCAACTCATGCATACAATATTGTTGGAGAGGTTATGGGTGATCCGTCCAATATTCATCTGGACCTGGACGACAGTACACTTATGATGGTGCGATTGGACGAGGAAGAAGTTGACAACCATCCCAATTTACCTAGTCGACCTTTCACTCGGCGGATGGGTGCTGTTCCTGATTTGCCCAATGTAATGTCAACTCCTCTTGAATATGTGTTAAGAAGAGGAGGTAGTTACTTACAATAAAGGTAGCCACCGTATATCTGTAATATACGTTTTATTATCAGAAAATTGAAAACAGAATGGTTGTAGTAACCAACCAGAAATCAGAAAAGTAGTAGTGAAAACAGCAAGAGATTAAACTGAAGAGATTAAACTGGAAAGAAATAGCTTTGCAACTAAACTACCTGAAAAGAAAAAGTGCATTTCTGACCTGTTGCCGCTTGCACCTAGCCTAGAGCGGGCCTTCTCTCTCGCTTGTCTCTCACGATCCTTCTTCTCTGCTTTCCTTTTCTCCTCTGTTTCTTTTCTTCTTGCTTGCTGTCCTTTTGCTGTTCCTTCTTTAATGCCGGAGCCAGAGTTAAGAAAGAAAGATTTAAATTCAGTAGAGAATGGAAAAAGAGAAAGATTAAATTACAGTAAAGCAGTTTTTGGAGCCAAAATCATTTTTCATGCTTTTTGTTGTCATTTACACTAAGATAAAAACAAACTTATTTTACACCTTGTTCTTTATTCACAGCTTCACTGAATACCTGCCTCTCAGCTCTATCGGAATTGAATTGCTGGACATTTAATTATCATATTATATGTAATATAATATGTAACAACACTGAAAACTTAGGAAATGTCCTAATTCGAAAGACACGTTCGTTTTCTTTTCTTTTTCTTTATTTATTTTTATATTTCTATATGTCTATAAGCAGTTTTCCAGCAATTTAAAAAAGATTCCTTGATTACACTACTAACTTTTGCAACTATAAAGTAAAATCACACACTACTAATTTTTCCATATTTATAGCTAGATAGGGTGTAAAATTTAATATAGTGTTATCTTTTTGAATTAAGTAATGATGATGGATTTATGAGAAATTACAAAAGTAAACTACGCAACAATGAACTATTATTATTTATTTTCATTATATTTTTTTTATTATTATTTATTACTTTATTTTATGTTCATAAATTTACCAGTCCTTCTGACATGCTCTTTGCATTGCTTTTAGATCACAGTGAACATTATAACTGATTTCTTGGTCCTTCTGACAAACAAAAAAACTATTGCTCCATGTTCACTTTAGCTAGGTTAGTATAAATGTAAATTTTGGAGCAGGAAGTAAATTTATGTAACATAAAACATACTGATGCAGTTACTAAAGCGACATATTCCTCATTCCAGCTTTTGTGTATTGTGAAGATGCCACTCTTACTTGTCGTTGGAGCCAGCGTGGTGGATCTCTTCAAACAGAATAAACGATTCTTGAAGGAGGAATATGATCTTAACATCTTAACTGATTGTAGTTCCGGACGTGTTTTGTCCGAATGTACTGAACGAGTAGAAGCTATGATGACGAGACAGGTCCAATTTTTACTGATTTGGGCTCTTACACCACTTGCCTGGCAAAGAAAAACCATTCATAACGGCAATCGACAAACTACTGTTTTCGAGCCTGTACCAGATATACCAGTCAATGATGTGCCTGAAATAATGGACCAGATAACCCAAATAGCTAGAAGAAAGAATCCTCGAGTCCGTGTTATGCTTATGATTCCACCTATCCAGGATATATATAGATTCAACCAGAAAAGACTTATTAGAGCATGGGGCCCAGCTTTCGCTGACCATCTAAAAGAAGATGCCATCATGTCTCCTAGGCTCATGAGAGCTCATTCTATAAAAGCCTTTACTGCCTTTGAGAACTTGGCATACAACCAATACCAATGGCAAGATAAAATTTGTCTTAGGGGTAGTCATGTTATGAACTACTACTATGACATTCGTAGCTCAGAAGGAATATACCGATCGACTCCCCATTCTAGGTACATCAAAAAGAAACAAATGTTCCTGGATTCACCAATGCTTTCGGACGGACTTCATGCTAACCAACTCTTCCTCGAACAATTTATGAAAAAGTATAAAGGATTTTTCACAACTATAAGAAATCAACCGGCATCATCAGCTCGTCGCACTCCTACTCCAGAACCATCTAGAAGAGAAGAATGTGGTAACACCGTTGGAATAAATCGACCGACAACGTCATCAGCTCGTCGTACCCCAACTCCAGAGCCTATTATAAGTGAAGAACAGGAGCTTATTATACATTCTGCGATCGTGGAGGTCGAACCATTCAACTTCCACACGCCAACCGCCATTGAACGACGTTTGGGAGAAGCTCCTCCTCTCCGATCTCAACCATCAACGAGTGGTTTACAGGCAGCCTTCTTTGAACCCACTACTTCTCGATTTAGCCATAACCAATCATTTTTCCAGACCCGGAATGCCCCGTTGCGAGAAAGCATAAATTATCAGACTCCTCGGCCGGAGTATTCCCCTTCCAGATATAATCCTTCCTATCCTGCCTACCAATACTCTTCAGCGTCTCAGCTCAGAAGAAACAAGCCGTTGTAAATCAGGTCTGATATGAAGATTCTGCTGAGGCTGAGACGCTGAAGAGTATTGGTAGGCAGGATAGGAAGGATTATATCTGGAAGGGGAATACTCCGGCCGAGGAGTCTGATAATTTATGCTTTCTCGCAACGGGGCATTCCGGGTCTGGAAAAATGATTGGTTATGGCTCAATCGAGAAGTAGTGGGTTCAAAGAAGGCTGCCTGTAAACCACTCGTTGATGGTTGAGATCGAAGAGGAGGAGCTTCTCCCAAACGTCGTTCAATGGCGGTTGGCGTGTGGAAGTTGGATGGTTCGACCTCCACGATCGCAGAATGTATAATAAGCTCCTGTTCTTCACTTATAATAGGCTCTGGAGTTGGAGTACGACGAGCTGATGACGTTGTCGGTCGATTTATTCCAACGGTGTTACCACATTCTTCTCTTCTAGATGGTTCTGGAGTAGGAGTGCGACGAGCTGATGATGCCGGTTGATTTCTTATAGTTGTGAAAAATCCTTTATACTTTTTCATAAATTGTTCGAGGAAGAGTTGGTTAGCATGAAGTCCGTCCGAAAGCATTGGTGAATCCAGGAACATTTGTTTCTTTTTGATGTACCTAGAATGGGGAGTCGATCGGTATATTCCTTCTGAGCTACGAATGTCATAGTAGTAGTTCATAACATGACTACCCCTAAGACAAATTTTATCTTGCCATTGGTATTGGTTGTATGCCAAGTTCTCAAAGGCAGTAAAGGCTTTTATGGAATGAGCTCTCATGAGCCTAGGAGACATGATGGCATCTTTTAGATGGTCGGCGAAAGCTGAGCCCCATGCTCTAATAATTCTTTTCTGATTGAATCTATATATATCCTGGATAGGTGGAATCATAAGCATAACACGGACTCGAGGATTCTTTCTTCTAGCTATTTGGGTTATCTGGTCCATTATTTCAGGCACATCATTGACTTGTATTTCTGGTACAGGCTCGAAAACAGTAGTTTGTCGATTGCCGTTATGAATGGTTTTTCTTTGCCAGGCAAGTGGTGTAAGAGCCCAAATCAGTAAAAATTGGACCTGTCTCGTCATCATAGCTTCTACTCGTTCAGTGCACTCGGACAAAACACGTCCGGAACTACAATCAGTTAAGATGTTGAGATCATATTCCTCCTTCAAGAATCGTTTATTCTGTTTGAAGAGATCCACCACGCTGGCTCCAACGACAAGTAAGAGTGGCATCCTCACAATACACAAAAGCTGGAATGAGGAATATGTCGCTTTAGTAACTGCATCTGTATGTTTTATGTTACATAAATTTACTTCCTGCTCCAAAATTTACATTTATACTAACCTAGCTAAAGTGAACATTGGGCAATAGTTTTTTTTTTGTTTGTCAGAAGGACCAAGAAATCAGTAATAATGTCCACTGTAATATCAAAGCAATGCAAAGAGCATGTCGGAAGGACTGGTAAATTTATGAACATAAAATAAAGTAATAAATAATAATAAAAAAAATATAATAAAATAAATAATAATAGTTCATTGTTAAGTAGTTTATTTTTGTAACTTCTCATAAATTCATCATTAGTTACTTAATTCAAAAAGATAACACTATATTAAATTTTACACCCTATCTAGCTATAAATATGGAAAAATTAGTAGTGTGTGATTTTACTTTATAGTTGCAAAAGTTAGTAGTGTAATCAAGGAATCTTTTTTAAATTGCTGGAAAACTGCTTATAGACATATAGAAATATAAAAATAAATAAAGAAAAAGAAAAGAAAACGAACGTGTCTTTCGAATTAGGACATTTCCTAAGTTTTCAGTGTTGTTACATATTATATTACATATAATATGATAATTAAATGTCCAGCAATTCAATTCCGATAGAGCTGAGAGGCAGGTATTCAGTGAAGCTGGGAATAAACAACAAGGTGTAAGCTAAATTTGTTTTGATCTAGTGTAAATGACAACAAAAAGCATGAAAAATGATTTTGGCTCCAAAAACTGCTTTACTGTAATTTAATCTTTCTCTTTTTCCATTCTCTACTGAATTTAAATCTTTCTTTCTTAACTCTGGCTCCGGCATTAAAGAAGGAACAGCAAAAGGACAGCAAGTAAGAAGAAAAGAAACAGAGGAGAAAAGGAAAGCAGAGAAGAAGGATCGTGAGAGACAAGCGAGAGAGAAGGCCCGCTCTAGGCTAGGTGCAAGCGGCAACAGGTCAGAAATGCACTTTTTCTTTTCAGGTAGTTTAGTTGCAAAGCTATTTCTTTCCAGTTTAATCTCTTCAGTTTAATCTCTTGCTGGTTTCACTACTACTTTTCTGATTTCTGGTTGGTTACTACAACTATTCTGTTTTCAATTTTTCTGATAATAAAACGTATATTACAGATATACGGTGGCTACCTTTATTGTAAGTAACTACCTCCTCTTCTTAACACATATTCAAGAGGAGTTGACATTACATTGGGCAAATCAGGAACAGCACCCATCCGCCGAGTGAAAGGTCGACTAGGTAAATTGGGATGGTTGTCAACTTCTTCCTCGTCCAATCGCACCATCATAAGTGTACTGTCGTCCAGGTCCAGATGAATATTGGACGGATCACCCATAACCTCTCCAACAATATTGTATGCATGAGTTGGTGTTATTGCTAGTGTATATTGCTGCGGGGTAAACCCAATTAAACGAGGTGAAGTTAGTTGTGGAGATAGTTGGGGAACAAAACCCGAAAAACCACTGCGATCGGAACTATTTGTAAGGCCACTAATCTGTACAGGTGGTGAGCTGTGTGGACTAACAGGGGGTATACCTAGTACAGCTGATGATTCAAGAAGATTGGA
>JABUQX010002787.1:22500-35424 GCA_015478945.1 Trachelipus rathkii | reverse complement strand
TTTTTTATGTGAAAAATTAATACGATTTACATCTGTGGAAACATAGTGTACCTCCACCCAAACATTGTTTTTATTTTTTAATTATATCAACAATATTTACGGTTTCTCCTCCTGAAGTTCTAGCTTCGCAGAGATTCTCCTGCCCATCTTTCGGGAAATCTCGGAAGGGGCAGGGGAGAATCTCTGCGAAAAGCTAGGGAAACTTCAGAGAGGAGAAGAAAACCTAAAGTGTTGTAATATTAAATAAAAATAAAAAGGTTGATATTACTATTTCAGTCGCAATGGTCAATTCTCATAAAAAGGGTGATATATTTAAGGGGTGCTTGCGCAAACTAACATTACATATAACCCACTGTGTCCAAAAGAGCGGAGAAAAAAAACATAGCTCTGTAAATCTAATTATATTATAATATATAATATTAATATATTATATATATGATATATATTATATATATATATATATATATTATATAGTATATATATATATATATATATATATATTAATATATATATATAATATATATTAGTATAATACAGAGAGCGTGATTTCAAAACTTCTGCGAACAAAACCTCGGAGGGTGAACGAAGCAGAACAGTAAAGGAACATTTTATTGTACGATTTGAAGGTACACTAGGTTTATGTTGTGTGACGTGATCGCATGCTTGCGTTACAGACGAATTTAGGTACTCAGTATTAATGTGTTTGTGGTGCGGTACATGTGTTGTACGCTTAACGTCCCTATCGGAAAAAAACGTTGTGGCCCATCCTTTACCTTGCCAATTCTTTTTTCAGTACAGTGTAGGCATCGATTTACGAAATGGAATCACGTACACTTCTTCCCGACGTTGAACCGACATGAGGTAATGTTGTTTACGGTTTGCGGCGGACGGAAATGGAAGAAGAGCGCACCTTCATCGTTAACCAGGGAACGGCTTTCCAACACAGAAATCAACCCCCCACACAAATTGTGGTGCCTAGCCTTCATCAGCGCCTTCGGAGTAATGGGACCCTTTCGGTCAAACGGTGCCATTGGTGGGAAAGAACCGCGTGAATCGAAGAACTCCTGCGTGTTGAGAAGAAGAGGTGCGTTGAGGAGCTCGCCAACGACCCGTCGGACTAGGCACCACGCGCCCATTTCAATACCATTGGGCTTCAAAATCAGTCGTCTGGTGGTTAGGGTACTTGGAGAGAGCAAAGCTCCATGCATACCACCTACAGAAAAGTACAGTGACTCCATAGACCAAACAGACTTTCGTACCACGTGTTCGCATAAATTGCCCGGTGGTTTCTTGCAAACGGAGCCATCGATTCCTGCCTTTCCTGCACATGTCTTGTTTACCGATGAGGCGTGCTTCACACGTGATAGCTACTTCAACAGCAGAAACAGAGACATATGGGACGAGGACAATCCGCACGCAAAGTTCATCAGAGTTCACAAGGCGAACTTTACCGAGAAAAATCTGGGGTGGAATTTTTGGGGATTTTCTGCTGGGACCTGTCATTATTCCACACCTTTTAGATGGACCTGCGTACCTGCAACTACTCCAGAACACGCTTCCGCAGCTCATGGACGACATTACCCTTGCGACCCGCAGGACATGTGGTTCCAACATGATGGCACCCCAGCGCACTTCAGCCACCAAGTACGGGCGCTTCTGAACAGAATCTACACTGATAAATGCGATAGGTGAAGAGGGGGAACCTGTTGCGTGGCCTGCCAAGATCACCAGACCTCACGCCCCTAGATTATTTTTTTTGGGGCATGTGAAGAGTCGTTTGTGTACATTAACCCCAGTCAACAACAAGAGAGAAACTGATTCAGGATATGATTCCACTGCGTTTGATCAATCAAAAGGACACAGTGAAGGAGCTGTTCGGTTTTTTTGTTTAAAAAGAAAGTACACAGGCAATGGCACGCGAGCTGTAACGAATAGTAACAGGATACAGGGCAGGACACTTTGAACACCTCCTGTAATTTTCCCCAATAAAAGGATTTCATAACAAGCTACCATTGTTTGCCTTACAACCTCGCGTCAAAACACTACGTTATGTGTTTACAAATATCCTATATTGGTTATTCTCGTATCAAAACTCGTTGATCGTACACAACCGACTAACTTGTTTACTGACCACGTACTTTAAATTGTCTTTCAATTAGAGCGTGACTCACATTACGTCATATGTGGCTCTATTTATAGATGAGAGTAGAGCAATGAACATCGTTAGTCAGAGACTCTAAAGTCAGATATAGCATATATCCCAGACCACGCGTAGTACAAAGTCTATAGCTATACCAAATTTGTACTGCATTATGAAAAATTTCCACCGAATAGACGTATGCATTTTTGATAATTTTGATATTTAACGGATTATAGCAATATAATTGGCTCTATGTGTTTAAACCGCCACATCAAGATATGCTTGTCTTTTTTGTTGAGAAGATATTGTTTATAACTCAATGAATTACAAATTTGAAATAAAGAATAGTTATCCCCGAATCCGTTAGAGTGCAAAGGCTCACAATGATTAAATAAAGGCTCTATTCTTTAAAAAATTTTCCCCAAAAATAAATCATACACATTATTTATAAATTAAACATGTGTAGTCGATACCTAATTTATAGTGCGTGGTCATAAGAATGAATTAGCGCGCTCACAACTATGATAATAGTCGCGCTTCTCGTTTGTGTGGATTGTGTATCGTTTCAAAATGAGAATTTCTTTATGATAACCAGCGTCTACCCACTCCCGTATCTCGTGCTTCATACTCATCTTCTTTACCTCTAAGCTCTTTCTCAATCCTCTCTGTCTTTCTATTATATTCAAATTCCGAATTTTTTCTCATTTTAACTTACTTTATAACAACATATAAATTATGTCTTTAACTGGAGCAGCTTACATCCAGATATTGATTGTCTTTACAAGTGAGATGCGTTATAAAACAAAGTAAAATTTATTTCCAAACCAAGTATACGTATCAAGTTATAAGTGAAGCACAATCTTGCTACTTTATAAAAATTTTCGAAATGAAATTGCATTATTTTTTTTATACGTTTTACCGATCTTCATATTGGTCTTATGTATTTTTAAACTGGCCCACTCCAGATATGGGCTCTCTCTCTGCTTAAGGAAATGCTTATAAAAAACCTCAAATAATATTTAAATATATTCCTAATGACGCAATAAATAAAAGTAGTTAAAATTAGCTTCTTTAATATATAATTTTACACATAAAAAAAGTTTATCACTTATTTTAAACATTATAGCGACCTAAATTATGGTCCATAATAAAACGGCCCACAATCTAAGATTCTGATATGGTCTTTATTCGGACTTAGTTTTTTGAAAAAAATTTAATAAATTTCTAAACCCCCGTAGGTATAGAGTTACAAGAATTATCAATCAGTTACCTTCATTATTGAATTTAAAACGAATTATTTTTTTCATTTAACTTTTAAGAGTTAATTTATAGTTCTTTAAAATGAACCGGCCTATCTTCAGATATGTTGGCTCTCTACATGGAGATGCTTGATTAAACCAAAGTAAGATTAATTGTCCAAACAGTACGTACAAGTTAATAGAGTCATACATTTGTGCTTTGTTATAAAAATTTTTTCAGTCATTTGCCATTATTTTTTTAACTTATTTAACACACTATTTCCTTTCCTGTAGAAAAGCCCATCGATATGCTGTTCTCTTGTTAGGAAATATTAATAAAAAACAATATAATTAAATTTCCAACCGTATATGCAAAGTGAAAAGAGTTAAAATAAAGAAATATCAAAAATATTTTTTGATAGCAAAAAACATCTCGATTATTTTTATAATATTTTCGCATCCCTAATGGGTACATTAAAAATACGGTCACATCAGATATGTTAGCTTTTTAGTCAAGATTTGATTGATGTATAAGGAAAGGTGAATAATTCCAACTACGTAGTTTAAGTTAGAAGAAATTACAAAACATCCTTAATTTCCAAAATTTCGCGAATTTTTTCTTCGAGGAGATTTTTGAAACTTTAATATTTTTTGAGTGGATCCGGCTTATCCCAAGATATTGGGCTCTTTACATGGAGATGGCTTTATAAACAAAGTAAAATCAATTCTCCAACATACGTACCAGATATAAGGCTACAATCTCTGCTTTTATAGAAATTTATCCGAAGAATGCATTATTTTTTTAATACTTTTTTAAGATTAATATTATTTAGTTACTTAATTGTGAGTTTTATAAAACCGCCACATCTCAATAGATATGCTGGTTTTCTTGTGTAGGAAATGTTTTATTTTTGATAAATAAACAAATTATAATTTAAATTCCAAATTGTGAAATTAAATTAATAAAAGAGTATAATAATATAATCTATGAAAATGTATGTAAATAGTTAAAAAAATTTTTATATATAAGTTCTAATTTTAGAGCGGCATAATTAAGGTGCATAAAAGGACACGGCTCACATAAAGATGTGTTGGCTCTTATGATTGGAAAAGATACCAACGTTCATTTCAAATAGTTTACCAATACCCAAACATCTATATGAATAGTGTAATTACTCCCAATGTTCACAATCCTATGTTTTACTTATTCAAATTTTCGCGAACTTTTTATTTTTCATCTCCATAATATTTAAACAACCTTAAATCTAGTTTGTACTTTAATGGCCAGTTGGTCCAGTGAGCTACATGCAGATATTGTTGGTCCTCTTACAAGTGAGATGTTTATAAAAAAGTAAAATGTAAATTTCCAATACACGTCAAGTACCACGTTATAGAGCTAAATCCTTGCTACGTTTAAATTAAAAATTTTCGCAGATTGGCGTATTTTTTTAACTTTTTAACAATCTAATATTGGTCTATGTTTTTACACGGCCCCCAGATATGCTCTCTTTCTTGCTTAGGAAATTGCTTTATAAAAAGCAAATAATAATATTCCTAAAACCCGTTGGTGCAAAGGTAAAAGAGGAGAGAAAGAAAAGCTCTTTAATTAAATTTCTCACAAAAAATTATCCATTATTTTTTTAAACATTTTTAGCACTAATTATGGGTCGTAAAATAGGATCGGACACCACTCAAGACTGGTGCTCTCTCTTCAGACTCGAGCCCTTGTTTTTAGAAAAAAATCTAAATAATTCCCAAACCCAGTAGGCCTATCGAGTTCTACCCAGAATCTACAATTCATGTTTCGTTTAATTCAAAAATTGTTTTACTCGAATATTTTTTTTCCTCAATTTTCTTCTTTTTATTAATGCGCTCTCTCCCCTTCTCAATTTACTGGGTCCTTTAAATAGGAGCCCCCGGGAAGGCCGAGACCCACATTCCCAGAATTAATGTTTGGGTCCTGTCCTCCCATGAGGATGCCCTTAAAATTATATGAAAACTATACTGTTATAAATTATTCTGATGCTGACGAGTATAGAGTGACAGTCCTAGTAGGAAATAAGACAGTTTCCAGGAGCTGGTTGCAGTCAAAAGCTTTTAAAGAATTGTTTGATCTATGGTTTGATGAGCAAGGAAATATAGTGTTGCAAATTTGGGTGGTGTCTGCATCTATAGTCTGGCTAGAGATTGACAGAATGGAATCTTGAGACAGAATGGTTAAGATTGTTAGAATGACTATTTTCTGGTGGATGTTTTATTTAATAGCTTTATTTGGTGGTCTGTTTCTTAAAATAGTTTTCGGTTAGGAGTGTGTTTGTGTGTGGATGTGTTTGGTGTACGAGATGCTGTTATATGATGGTTGAATGTTATTTCAGGATTTGTTTGTAAAAGTAATGCAGGAGAGGGAAGGAGGTTGTTTAATCCTGTGATATATGGGGTTAGAGAGTGTGATTCGTGATCTAAGCGAAGGGTGTTGAGGTGTTGTGTTTTTGGCGTAGAATTGAGTGCGCTTATCATTTCTAGGTGACTTGTCTATGGGTAGTATCTTATTTTCTTCATGCAGATGTTGCTGTGGTGGTGTTGCAGATGTGCATCCTCTTAATTAATCCTAAAGTGCTATGTTTTTGGGTTATTTTCTAAGTTTTTTGTATTTTCCCTTGGAGTCAGTAATGGATGATTTCTCATGTTAGACCCACAGTACGGTGAACGCAGTTTATAAGAGGCGTTACATTATAGCTTGTTTGGGATCTTTGAAGTATCGAAATGATACTTTTATCAGTAGGAATTGGCAGGTATTTATCTGTTTTTATACGTGTTATTTCTTTTGTGATGTCATGTGTCCAGACATTTGGTTTTGGTTTCAGGTTTTTGTTTATAGAATTAGTTTACCGTGTTTGTTCAGACAAGTGATGTTGGTCTGTTTTTTCATTAGTTGTAGGGCAGAATAACCTATTGATAAAAACAAAAATATAAATAACTTTACAAACCCGTAGGTGCCAAGGTAAAAGAGTTAAATCTTCTCATTAATCAAATTTTTCAACAAAAAACTGCATTATTTTTAAATACATTCTTCGCGGACCTAATTATGGTCATTAAAATTAAACGGCCCACATCAAGATATGCTAGCTTTCTTAATAGGATTCTTTATGAAATAAATTTCTAAATCAATGCCAAACGTAGGTTTAAGTTAGAGGGGACATTAGTCGATCTTTTCCTTTTTCAATATTTCCGAATTTTTTTCTCACTTAACTTTTAACGACTTAAGCACAGGTGTATTTTATAAATGAGCTAGGCCTACATCCAGTATTGTTGGACTCTCTTACATGGTATTTCCTTTATGCAGATCAAAATAAAAATTATTGCCCAACCATCTATTCGTAGCCAGGTATAATAGCTAAAATCTTTCCGCTTCACAAGCAATCGCAATTCACTTAAAAGATTTTTCTACATTTTTGACTATCCAATATTGGTCTATGTTTTTAATAAACGGCCACATCAGATATGACTGTCTTTCTTGCTTAAGAACTTTATCTAAATTACTACATATCAAATAATTAAAAATAACAGTAGGTGCCAAAGGTTACATAAGAGTAAATTAAAGGCTTCATCAAATTTAAATTTTCCAAAAAAATAAACTAAAATATGTGAATCGATTTTAGCGAACCATATTAAGGTGTGCATAAAATTCGAACGGTCATATCAAGAGTATTGTTGGCTCTCTTATTTAGACGTGTTATATGAAATATAATTCTAACTAAGTTTTAGGAAACCATTCGAGTTACATTAAAGTTGCAAATTTACAATTTTATCTTAATTATTAAAAATTTCTATTTTTTAACAATCGCAATTTTTAAACGACTTAAATTGGTCTTTTAAATAGATATAAGCCCTCACGGACCTATATACATCCTATATTATGTTGCTTATCTTACATAATATATTATATAGAATAAAAGTGAGTGCTTAAAACAAAAAAGGTAAAAAATTTTTAAAAATTTTTTTTTCCCAAACCCACGTACGTTACCAAGTTATAGAGCTACATCTTTATGCTTAATAATTTTCGAAAAGAATGCATTATTGTTTAATCTTTATGACGATCTAATATTTGGTATATGTTTTTAACCGCACACAGTTATGTGTTCTCCTGTTAGGAATGTTTTATAAAAACAATATATATAAATTACTCACCGTTGGTGCAAAGGTAAAAGAGTTAAAATAAGCTTCTTTTTTTAAGATTTTTCAAAAAAAAATCTCTATTATTTTTAATCTTACGACTAATTATGCCTTAATATAATCGATCCCACTCAATATTGATGTTCGCTGTCCCGTACTCGGCTACTAGTCTTTCAGAAACAAATGTCTAAATAAATTCCCAACCGTAGGTTAGGATTCAAGAATTACAAATCATGTCGCTTTAATTCAATACAATTCGAATTTTTTTCTCAATCTCTAACATTTAAGTGACCTGTAATTATTGTCTTCTAAAATGAGCCGCCTACTTCAGGTAAATATGTTGCTCTCTATATATGGGAGATGTCTTATAAAACTCAACAAAACTGTGAAATAATTCTAATAACCACTGATATAGTATATCAAAGTTATTAAGTACGCATTACAATACTGATTGATATTAATCAGAGATTTTTTGAAAGATGGCATTATTTTTTAAATTTTTTACCAGTTTAATTGGTCAATGTTTTTTAATACCCCACATCCAGATATTGTATTTTATTTTTAGATAGATGGTTTAAAAATACTAAAAAACAAATTATAATAAACTTTAAATCCACCGTAGGTGACATAGGTATAAAAAAGAGTTATAAATTAAAGCTTCTTATAATTCAATTTTTCTAAAAAAAAAAAAAAAAAAATAACCTCATTTTTTAACATTTTCTGAACCTAATTAAGTCCATAAAATAAATCGACTCCACATCACTAATAAGATATAGTTATACTTTTCTTATTATCCAGGGACTTGCTTTATGACTTAATTTCTAGATAATGTTCCTAATCCCGTAGTATTATAGTTAGAAGATAATTACTAAATCCTCGTTCTATGTTATAATCGAAATATTATTCACTCTTAATAATAAATAAAAAGCACAATTTAGTTAATAATACATACATACATACTTAAAAACCAATTTCTATTTAAAAATATACGAAAATATTGGACGAAAATGTTTATCACTTGCTGTAAGTATAAGTTGACAATGACTCACCACTGTTGCAAGAAAGAGAATAGCTATTAGTTACGTGAAAGATTTTTCTGAAGGAATATTTAGGAAATTATGTTTAAAAATCAAAGTGAGTTTCCAACTAGCACTATTTTAAGATGCCGAATATTCTTCAAACGCATAACTTGAATTCATTTAATTAATCGAAAAAACAATTTTGAATGATAATTAATCAGTGTCATTTGAAAATATTTAATTATACGAGGACGAAAAAGTAACAAGTTAAATAATGATTGAAACCGTTTTAAAGAAGAGATATATTGTTTACACTCGTCTTTTGAACAAAGATCTGCTGACAGCAAAAAGTTGCGTCTAAACAAGATTATTATAAGGCTTATGCAATATTTCTAAAATTGTGCAAGAATCGATCAACGTCGGTTCCACAAGCATTACAGAAAAAGAAAAATAACGGCCGTAGTGAAATATATATATATATATAATATATATATATATATATAATATATATATATAATATATGATATAGTATATACCTATATATAATAATATATCGTTTAAATTATTGTGGGAAAATATCAAACTGTATTACTGGATACTGCACAATGTAAAATTAAACCAGTTATTTTATATATTTTTGATATGTTCGAGATAATTATATTTCAAGATATCTTGAATAATATTTGATTTTATTTTTAAGATAGAGTCCCACCCTATATGCATAATAAATTCAAGGATGATGAAAGAGCTGGCAATATTTCATCATTATTATTATTATTATTATTATTATTATTATTATTATTATTATTATTATTATTATTATTATTATTATTGTTATTATTATTATTATTATTATCCCTAATATTTGCTTTACATATGTGTTTTTCGTTATTATTAGTATATTATTATTATACGTAGCAGATATACATTTTGCTTTTCTTAGGATCGAGTCACACCCTAAATACATAAAAAATTCACGGATGATAAAAAAGCTGGCAATATATCATCATCAACATTATTATTATTATTAAGGAAATTTCTTTATAAATTTTTTTTCCTCTTCTTTTTCTTTTTTTTTTCTTCTTCTTCTTCTTCCTCCTCTTCTTATTTTAATTAACTATCGCGATTTTTATTTAAATGCCCCGCCAAAATAAATTAAAATAAAATAAATAAATAAAACTGGCATTTCATAAATGAGAAATAGCGTTATCTTATTACTTATAAAGTGTTGGCCGAGCACTGGAATTATGCGTAAAGCATAAAATTGTCTTAGTGTATGTAGAATCATAAGTTAATGCAATTTTCTCTTATATATTTAAATTTGGAAAAATTTTACATATTTAATAACAATTTAATTTTTATAAATAATTATTATAAAATTTAAAATTATATATTAATATAAACTAAAATTTTCATTATTACACTAACTATTAAATTTACTTTTAAATGAGATATTATTGTTATATTATAATGAAATAAAATAACTTTTAATAATATTGTAAGCAGAGGTTAGTATACTAACGCTTTTCGCCTATATCAATAAAACAACGAAAATGTCAAAAAAAAAGTTAATTAAGGAAAATCGTAATGAAAAACACCGGAAAACTGCCAGCCTAAAAAAATTTTTAACCCGCAAAATCCGTTAAATTGAGATATTCAAATTTTTTTAGAAATTAAGTTAAAATCCATAGGAACTCGCATTTATTCCCCCGACCCGAGAGTGGTAGTTAAACATAATTAAATATTGCTTCAACACATGATAATATTTATAATAAAAAAGTTTGAAAAAGAGAATTTGCAAAAATATTTTTTGTAGTTTTAATAAATTTATTTTACATTCATTAAGAATTTTATTATGCAAGAATTTTTTTTTTTTTTCTTTTACGTTACTATCTTTATCATTAAATCTTGAGAAGTTTCATCAAAATTGACTGCGTTTTTTTACTATCGTTATCAAAGAAAATGCATAAAAATTGGATTTTGCTGCTTTAAATATTGTTTTGTGGAGCTCGTGGTTTATTACACTTTTCTTAAATAAACATTATGCGACATTTCCAGCAAGTTCGTTGAAAAGGCAAAGGTGTTGCGAAGTAATAAAGACTAGAGTTGTAGCGATACCATCCGCAATCAATTTCACATCCGGGATCCGCAACCGATCGCATAATGTTTTGCGGATGCGATGTATCATCTATGAATTATGAGAAAAGTGTGCCTACCTTATATTATATTATATTATATATTATATATATATATAAATATAAATATATATATATATATATATATTAAATTATATATATTTATAATATATTATTTATATAATATATATATATATATATATAATATATTATAATATATATATATATTAATATAGATATATATATAATATATATAATGTTATATATATATATAATATATATATATTATTAGATATATATATATAAGATATAAATATATTATTATATATAATAAAAATTATATATTTTTATTAATATTATATTATATTATAATATAAATATATTATATATATAATATATTAATTTATTATATATATTTATATATATATTAAAGCAAGGGACTTTCAAGGATGACACAGCACTCAGTGAGATAGATAATAGATTTCAAACTGCAACGAGACCAGTACAATACAACTTTTCTAACCTAGATAAAAATATTTCTTGAACACGGTATAGAGTTTAAAACTAATTTAAGATGCCTATTGATGAATGCTGTAAAGGCGAATATCCAGCCAATAAAAGCAAAGATCCACAACAAGACACGCAATTACCATCCTGTTACGATCATTGCTGAATCCATGAACGTTTTTTTCGCTTTTAGCAGCGATTTCAAGAGCTTGTTCAGAGGTGCAAAAAACACTCTTATCTTGATCGAAGAAATCAAAAGAGAAAAATTTGGAATCAATAAATATCCACTCGTCTTTGTGAATTGATAATTGTAAAAGTTTTCCACATCTTTGCAGAACTCGTCATATCATGCCCTTCCACAAGTGTATTTAGTGAGCGGTCTTTCATGGTCGCAGATCTTCATTTACGACGAGATAAAAAGCAACTCTCCCCTGAAGGCTTCAGAAGCTTTTGTTTTGAATGTTGTGTGAGAAAGTTAGGTTGAAGCATTAATATATAACCCTTTTTCAAATTGTGGAGTTGGAAAAGTGGTGGGGTGCAAAAGAGTTGTGTCCAAGCGTCCTGCACTTACTACGGGTTATATATATATATATATTATATATATATTTATATTTAATATATTATAATATATATATAAATATATATAATTATATATATTATATATTATATATATATATATATATATTATTATATAATATGAAGTTTTCTGCTAAAACTCTAAAAATTACTATCGCTATCGCATCCGCAATCCGCGGGATTAGTCAATTAATGATCCGCATCCGCGATAGTTGAAAAATCACATCCGCTACACTCTATTAAAGACTATTTGAATTATTTTATTATTATTTTATTATTATATTATAATATTATTATTACATTATATCTATTGAAAATATGCTACAAATATAACAATAAAATACGCAAGCTAGATATTTTTTTTTTTTTTCAAAGACTCAAATGAATTTAGAGTTCTGATTCATCCTACACATACTAAAATATGAATAGTTTATGAAAGGCGAAAGAGATGAGAGCATCTCCCCAACATTTTAGGTAGTTAAAGGTCATCAGACCCAAATATACAAGGTCTATGAAAGTAGGTCTAACTAAAATTAATGTAATTGAATTCAGTAGGTCTAATTTTTCAGGAAGGATAAGTTTACGTCTAAGTAAGTAGGTCAAACTAGGACCATTAGGTAAGTCTAAATCCTATTTTAGGAGGAATCGATAAACTCTGTCCATTTTAATGATAATAATTACAATAATTTATTGTTGGTCACGACTTGGCCAAGATAGTTGCAAACAATTCAGAAGGAAAGAAAAGAAAACGGATGAAAGAGAGAGAGAGAGAGAGAGAGAGAGAGAGAGAGAGAGAGAGGAGGAGAGAAAGAAGGAGGAAAGGAAAGGGAAGAGAGAAGAGAGAGAGAGAGAGAGAGAGAGAGAGAGAGAAGCTGAAACAAATTTAGAAGATTTTTTTTCATCTTGTTTGAAAAAAAAAGTTTCTTGAAGAAGTTATTGTAGAGAAAAATGAGTTTGTGCAGATAATAATAATTAGATTTGAAGGCAGTGCAAAAAAATCTGATAAAATAATTATTTTTTATCATTTAAAAATAAAATCAAATTTTTGTTACAATAATGATAAAATTAATAAACGATTGGTGTGATGTGGGGGTTGGCCGAGCACCGAAATTTTGCGCACCGCAGAACACCAAGGT
>JABUQX010002787.1:7500-20000 GCA_015478945.1 Trachelipus rathkii | reverse complement strand
GTACATCATTTAGAGTAACTGTTCAAAGTGGCCTCCATCTTCCTGAATGCAGCATTCTGCACGACGTATCCATGCTTCTCTGGCACGTCGTATAGCATCAGGACGAAGCGTGATAGTTGCTGCGGCATCCACGATCCGATTTTGTAGCTCTTCTTGCGTTTCAACAGACGTAGAATAAACCATAGACTTCATCCAGCCCCACAGAAAGTAATCCAATGGCGTTAAATCAGGGGATCGTGGTGGCCATTTCACAGGACCGTTGCGCCCTACCCATCGGTGACCGTAGGTTGTGTTTAAATAATTCCTGACAATATGCGAATAGTGAGCCGGTGCACCGTCATGCATAAACCACATCCCCTGCCTATTGGCAATCGGAATATCTTGTAGAAGCTCAGGTAGATGATGCTGCAAAAATTGCAGGTAAGATACCCCTGAAAGCCTAGGTGGCAAAAAGAAGGGGCCGACTAAATTGTCGCCTAGAAGACCACACCAGACATTTAATGAAAAGGTATGTTGGTAATGTGTATTAGCTGTCGTATGAGGGTTTTCATCATCCCAGGTATGGGTGTTTCAATAAAGCATTATTCATCGGTAACGAGCATGCGGCTCAGGAAGTTAGGATCTCGTGTGCATTTTCGAATTAACCACTGGGAGAAATGTCTGCGCTTGTCATAATCATGTGGTAGCAGCTCTTGCACAGGGGTAACGTGAAATGGGTACAGTTGTTGTTCGCGCAATGTTCGCCATATGCTGGTAGAGGACACATCGAAACGAAGAGACAATCTTCGGGTGCTAGTACTAGGAGATAACTGAACAGCATCGAGTATTTCTTCTTCAACGTCAGCAGTACGTCTATGTCTTTGTTGACCGGTGTTTACTCGTACAGGCTTTAACGTGCCATTTTCCCTGAGGCGTCTTACAATGGCCTCAAACGTTTTACGATCTGGTATTCTTCCTCTGTTGGGATATTTTTCACGATATCTTCGAACGGCAGCAAGACCATTTTGATGTACCTCGCCATACGTTAAAAGCATGTCTGTTTGTTCTGCAAATGTGAACACATTCGTGGTGTCACCCATGATGATCTTAACTTGAACTTACACACACTATTCACTCACACGTAAACGCACAGAACGAGACAATCAGATGAGTAACCTACACCCACAGAGTCTAATACGGAATGACAGAAATGTACTCACCTGTTAAACAAATGAACGTATGCTAGTGTTCAGAGAAATACGACTTTAACATGTGATATCTCGGTTATAAACTAATTTTAAACATATGTTAATGTAACCTTTATTGTTTGTATTGTGGTAGAGAACCCATACCTAAAATATTGCATTACCGTCTGAAGACAACTTCTTAAAGATGTTTTTTTATAATATTATATATATATAAAAATATATATATATATATATATATTCTCTTTATATATATATATATATATATATATATTATATATATATAATTTCTTATATATATTTTATATTTATATATATTAATATATATATATTATGTTATATATAAATCATATATATATTTATATATATATATATTATATATATATATATATATATATATATATATATATATATATATATATATATATATATATATATATATATATATATTATTTTTGATTAAAAACCTGAAAAAAAGGAATTCTAAAAAAAATATCTAAGTTGACATGGGTCATTCCTTCTGGAATATTGCTCCGCCCGTGAGCGGTGGTTTGTGGTCTCTTTAAAACAAAAATTCGTTCTTTCGACTTTTGTCCTATATATGCATTGGCAAATCCACGTTCCCAAAAAAGAACGTTTCAAGCGTAGTTTTTAAAGCTCCCGGTTTTCTCATCCCATAATTGCTGAGTACTCAAAGGCCAGCCCCCAAAGACTTAAATGAGTCAAAGGAGATTTTACTCTCCATCAGCGGGATTCGAAACACTGGACTCCGCGTCGCTGAGTTAACAGTAACCGGGATCTTTATCCACTAAGCCATCCGCGTTCCCAAAAAAGAGCGTTTCAAGCGTAGTTTTTAAATCTCCCGGTTTTCTCATCCCATAATTGCTGAGCACTCAAAGGGCAGCCCCCAAAGCAATAATGTGTATCACTGTATAGGAACAGAAATTAAAATACATTGTGTATGACTTTTTTTTTTCCTACAAATAATAAACAGAAAACTATAAATACCAGGGAAAAATTGTATAGAATTCCGCATATTGCTTTGCTTCGCCAAAAGAATTAAAAGAATTAAATCTCTCTCTCTCTCTCTCTCTCTCTCTCTCTCTCTCTCTCTCTCTCTCCTCCTCCTCTCCTCTCTCTCTCCTCTCTCTTCTTTCTGGTTAAAGGTTATCCTCTCTTCTTCTCTCTCTCATCTCTCTCTCTCTCTCTCTCTCTCTCTCTTCTCTCTCTCTCTCTCTCTCTCTCTCTCTCTCTCTCTCTCTCTCTCTCCTCTCTCTGTTCCTGTTTTTTTGGGATTTCTCTCTCTTCTCTCTTCTCTCTTCTCTCTTCTCTCTTCTCTCTCTCTCTCTCTCTCTCTCTCTCTCTCTCTCTCTCTCTCTCTCTCTCTCTCTCTCTCTCTCTGGTGGCTAAAGCAATTAAAATAAAATGAAACATTACGACTGAAATATCAAAATTTCGAATGATGGAATATATTATTTTAACGTATATTATAATAATTATATATATATAATATATATATATAATAATATATATATATATATATATCTATATAATAAATAAAAAAATATATATATATATATATATATATATATATATATATATATATATTATATATCATGAGGAGAAAAGATGCCTGATTGAGTTCATCAGTGGATTCCTGACGTTTTCTTAGACAACACAGAATATGATGTTGAATAACAGGGAACTAGGGAGGGTTATGCGTGGGACGGAGTAAAATGGAAATCCTCCGGCCAACAGCGATTCCCCCTACAAGTCGTAAACCATCCGGCAACTTAATATCTTGGCGATTTGCACTTAATGTATTTTTAAGATTTTAATTTTTTTGGGGGGAAGCTAATGTACAAAGTTGGGAAGTAGAATACAAGAATGAAAATCCGTCTACCAATATTTAATAGTATGCACCATCTGTTATCAGTCTACCAGTGTACTAGCAAATCCCCTTTACCAGTATTTAATAGTATGCACCATCTATTACCATAATTTACCAGTATACAGTCTACTAGTCTACTATTAAATACCTTCCAACAGTATTTTATAAAATGCACCATTTATTACCATAATTTACCAGTAAAATTAGTATTTGGATCAGGAGTCTAAAAATAATAGCTTAAAAATTTTGTTCCTGCTTAAGATATTAGATATATATTGGTAAATTCTAGTAATGTTTTGTTAATTAAGGGGAAGATCCAATATTGGGCTCGTGCTACGCCCAATTTCACCCCCCTAAAAATTGACATAAAATTCGGAATTATCAGCCAATTTTAACCCAATAAACACCAAACTGTAGCTTTTTTTGCCTTCTAAAACGTTGTTTTCGGGTGTGTTTTCTGTCTGTGTCATTCTTTTCAGAATTTTCAATTTTTCAAAACCCATGTTTTTGACATTTGTCGTATCAACTTCCAGAATTTTTTTCGAAATAACTTCAAACTTGAAATATGCATAGATAGGTCCATTACCTACAATAGTCACGTTTGTTTTTTTCGATTTTTTGAGTTTTGTGCTCAGCGTTGTCCAATTTCCAAACCCACTTTTTTTGGATTTTAAAATGAAAAATTGCGATAATTTTCTTCTGTTCCTGCTAAGTGGATGAAATTTTCAGGGCATATGTAGTCGGGGAGAGGCACATTTTATACTTAGATAATTTCTTTGTATATGCATTAGTTTTGGATTTGTTCTTGGAAAATTTTTCAAAAAAAAAAAATTTGGAAATTTTTTAAAATTTTCTTTTGAGTATACAAAAAAAATTATCTAAATAAAAAAGATGCATCTCGCCCGACTATACAAGCCTGAAATTTGTGTTGATCGGCAATGATGAGTAGAAAAAGAAATTTAATATTGCAACTTTTTCAAAATTTGAATTTTTGGAAATTGAAAAATTGATATATATTTTTTCTAAAATCATATATTATATATATATATATATATATATATATATATTATATATATATATTATATATATATATATATATTATATATATATATATATCTATATATAATATATTAATTAACGAATCTGATCAAAATAAATATATATCCAATATTTCTTCAAATCTTTCAGATAAAGATTCCTTTCTTAAAGGGGGGTCCTTTATCGGAATTCAGTTTTGAATACAAAACATATTTTGAAATCAACATGTGTGGCAATATGTTTATAAAATCTCTACAAGTTTCAACAGACCACATTCCTCTACTCGCTCCCACGATTTCAATTCTGAATCATACAAGAAAACATTTTCATTCGAACAAACAAACCTCGCTTAGTAACTGCATACACAATGCATATATGCCTTAAAAGACTCTTCCACTAAGATTTAAAATTCTCTCACAAGACGATAACCTTGTTTTGTTAGCTTCGTACAAAACCAAAACAATTTCATTCTCGAACGTTCTTTGACTAAATAGATCGTGCTAACTTTGCAAAACAAAACTCCCCCTTGCATTTTCCATTCCCTCACGATAGGAAAGGATCGAGGTTGGCTCACAAAATCTTAGTGAAGCTACTTCATTCGTCTTGCTAAAGCCAAGCCAAGCGTTTGTTCTTATAAAAGGATACGAAAGGATAGAGTGAAAGTAGAGTGCGTCTTTTGCTTGAAGCAAGAAAAAATATATTCTCCCAAAGTTACTTTTACCTACCCAACCCTTGTGTATCTATATAAAACATTTGTGTATGTACATACTGTATAGATATATATATATATATATATATATATATATATACTATATTATATATAGTTTGTTGCATATACATTCTTTTTACCATTTCACATACTTTTATTTAATGTATATTTTTCCTTTTTAAATATAAAAACAGGCAGTATATTTATTTATGCGGGTGCATAAATCATATTCCATGGCTCCATAAGATTCTACTTGAAATTTAGTGAAGGTAAATTGGCATTCTAATTTAGTACATATTATTTGTAACATCACTGCGGTGATCCAAAATTTAATTGAGGATATGATAAGTGAAAATGGGTCATTTGAAATATTTCTATATTTTCATTCATTTTTATAATAAACATATTGTGGTTTTAATTGGTGTTATATATTAAATTAATTATTATATTAATTATTATATTGAAGTTACTTTGTTAATGAGTGCAACAATTTTTCAATGATATATATATATTTTATTATATTACTTTTATAAATATATTCAATTTCTTAATTTTGTAAAGTTTTGATACATGATTTTAACTCCGCATTATTGTACTGTAATTTGTGGGGACATTTCATTTATTTCGAAATTCTTTATTTAAAACAGGTTTGTGTGTTGGGGTCCATTGGATTGGATCCTAGGTTGTTGAATTTATGTTCCGAGGTCTTAAATGCTTCCTAAAATAAACGAGTAAAAGGCAAGACTTTTATTCATGATAACCTGCAAAAGTAGAGAGTGTCATCGGATGGTTTCCAAAGACAAAAACAAACTCTACAACTGGCAACCTTGCCATTGGATAGAAGGACGTGGAACTTCAAACAGTCAGATGCAAACAGCGCCACAACCAACACCACCCACAACCTTCACTAAGGAGCAAATACATGGAAACAAGGTATACAAGTAAGACTTTCTAATTAAAAAATACATTTTTTTAATTTAATTTAAAGGGAAGAGTTTCCCCAGCTGAACAGCCAACGGTCGAGAGACAGTCTCTCCCATTACTCAGCAAGCAGCCAAGCGGAGGAAAGGGTCCTCCCACAACAGCTTCACAAAGGAAGCTCCTAGCCAAGCGGAGGAAAGGGTCCTCCCACAACAGCTTCACAAAGGAAGCCCCTAGCCAAGCGGAGAAAAGGGTTCTCCATAAAATCGAAAAGAAAAAAAAAAAAAATCTTTCTTACCCCTTCCCCCCCCCCATTGAAAAAAACAAACATTTAAAAATTTCCGCGCCAAAAATAATTCAAAAAAAATAATAATCATTAAAATTAAAAATATTCTTTTGCATGTATGTAAAAAAAGGTCTGTTCAAAAAAGTAATTTATTTTAGGTATTTTTATTTTTTCTGAGTGATCATTCATAAATTGGTTTTTATGTAGTGATAAGATGTTTTATATTTTATAGCTTTGGTTCCAGGAAAGTGTGTAATTTTAAAGGGTATTTTAAGTGTGGTATATTATTGTCAGAGTTGACAAAAAATTTGTGTAAAGTGCTAATTTTTAAGTTGATAACGAGTAGAAGTAAGTCTTATCAATATTGATTTTCCAAACTGTGTTTACTTTCTTTTTCTTCTTAAACATTTTCTCCTTAATTAACCTTCCATTCTCTAAACTTTAGTAAAGTACTAATACTCACTCATTATTATAATATATTATATAATATATTATATATACGTTGGAAAGGGAATTAAAAAGAGAGGGAGGGAGAAAGAATTGAACAAACAGACACAGACCGATTGGACAAAAAGTTACGCATAAGACACACACACACACACCCATACCCACTCGCGCATGCGTAGAGAAGCTTATAACACACATCTGAAGGTCAAACGTAACGTAGCGAACGAGAGAGAAACATAGAAATGAAAAGATTATAGATATTGCCATTTCTATTTTATTCCGTTTAGAAAATTTTATTTCCGTATTTAGCCGTGTTATATATATATTAATACATGATATATTCTAGGGAACGTTGTAGCTTGGGGAAATAAAGAAGTTTCTTTTTTTTTTTAAAATTAAAGTTAAAATTAATTTGAGTATATAGCTTTATAATATATATATATATAATATATATATATATATATAATATATATTATATTATGTATAAATACAGTCACGAGACTGCAGTGTTTTTTTTTTGCGAACATATGTATGTGTAGTCAACGAGACTAAAAGTGTCTTTATTAGAAAGTTTTGGCAAATCGAACAAGACTAAGTGTCTTCTGTTTTATGATTAACATTTTTTAAAAAAAACACTGATTAAAAAATTGTTTTTATATGATTTTAGAGAGAGAGAAATAAAAAACTCATTCAAGAAGCTTACGTAGCTTATATTTTTTTAACTTAACCATTAAAAAGATTTTGTGTTTATTTTAAGACGAGCATAATAATAATTAAACAGTGATTTTTGTGGTGGCGTTTTAATTTTAATTAACTTCATTTTAGCGTTGGTTGTCTCTAAAAATTGTTTGTCCTTTGAGAGATGGCGACGAAGCCCGTTTCAGATGATGAAGAGGTGATTAGAGATAGAGGGGAGAATAAAGGAAATTTCGAAGGTGATGAAGAAGAAACCGAATTACTTCGGAAGCAAAGGCAAGAAGAATCAGTAAAAAATAAACAGAGGGGGCAGCTCCCTCCAGGAGAGGTACCCCCTAGACTCAACCTTGCACCTAATTTCTCTTTAAAACCCAATCCTCGAACAGATGAGACTGCCCGGAGGGACAGCGATCAAAGATTTTCTCAGCAATCAACTCTCTCAGACAACACAATAAACCCATCAGCGAGGCCAGGTACAGAACCTGACACGACTCACCGAAGATCCCAGGCGAATTGGAGCGGTGAGGGTAATTATTACGCCCGTAACTTAAATAGGAACACATGGGAAAGCACAGTAAACTCTCCCATGATTCAGCCAGGTTTAGACAGTCGATCATTCGACCCCAACCAGATTTGGGGTCAGGGCCCCGCTCCCACCGAGCACACGACGACGCAGCCACAGCAAGGGAACGTCCCTTGGGGATGGTCTGGTGGACATCAAGCACAGATGTATGCCTCTCCAGTACAGAGCAGACAGGGTCAAGGCACCCATCCACCCCAGGAAGGGTATAATGCAGCATCTCAGTCCAATCCAGCCCCCCTATACCAATCAAACTTATTTAGCACAGCCTTTCCCGAGATTCCGGAGGACCTCAAATTGTTTGGTTTAAATCTGAATACAAAGGTTTGGCAAGGAATTAGCTTTAACGAATACGTTTCAACGCTACACGAGAGATTGGGCATGCTAGGCCCGTTAACAGAGAAGCGGAAAATATCCTTCGCAAAGTCGATGATATCTAGCAAACTCGAATCAGAATCCAGAGACTATCTCTTACACGATCCGACTCTGTCTAGTTGCACAAGATTGGAAGATTTCCTCTTGCAGTTACGCATCTTTTTACAACCAGACAACAAAGACACGATTTTTGATCTTCTCTTGGAGTTTATGTCTTATCAGAGAGACAAAGACATGACATTTACTGCATTTGTTTTGAAATTAAAAAACACCTTATGGAAGTATCAAGTGAAACTCTGCGAGATTGACGCCACAGCAGGCTTTACTTCCAAGCACATAAATATCATGGTAACCACCAAAGTATTAGAGAACGTGAGAGATAGGAGAGATGGTGAAAGACTAAGGGAAAAAATTTTGAAAGTCTTTGATGCAAACATAAGCATAGTAGAGCTATTAGAGAGATTTGCACAAATTTCCAGAGGAGCTTTATTCAAAGTTAATCAAAAAAGACAGACAGAGAATAGAACTACTAAAGTGTTTATGGCCAGAGGTGAGCCAGAAGACCAAAGAACGATTGAGAATGATAATTCTCAAAGGAGATCGAAGAGATCCTCCTACAGACCGAAATATGAAGCTAAAGAAAAGAAAGAAGTTAAGACAGAATTTGTTTCCCGAAAGAACGGAGGAGTTTTTAAGAGGTTGTCCGAGGAAGAGCTAAGGAAACACGACTGGTGCTTTGAATGCGAGTGCGTGGGGCACTCCGGAAAGACATGCAAGTGGAATTCCCCATACTGCCGCTATTGTAGGAAGTCCCACCGAAGAAAAACAACCGCCGCTTGTAAGGATGCACCCCCGTGGAGGCCAAACCCCGACGTAGATCAAATGGTAATCCCCTTTAACAGTGCAGAAGATTTCGAGAGGAACTTGAAAGCAAAAGAAGGGAACCAGAAAAGTCAAAGGACTTCCGCCAGTAATAAAGAAGAATACGAACCTCACGCGAAGAGAAATACGAGAGTTTATCTAGCCCAAGGACAAACGCTGGATACAGATCCTAGCGAGGAGGAAGAGGAAGAAGAAGACGACGAAGAATCGAACTATGTAAGCAACTTCGCCGCCCCCAGAGTTCGATTTCATTAAGAATATATATTATGTTAATAATATATATATATAATATATTATATATAATATATATAAATATAATATATACTATATAATGTGTGCTATGTAAAATCATAGGTTTGATATGATTTTCGGTCAGTTTTTAGATAAAGGTTTAGGTTTTGCTCCGAAACTGTCGGAAGCAACAGGAAGCCCGTTTCGAGCGGCACATATCGTTTTTTTTTATTTTTATTATTGAATTGAAAAAGGAACCGATAACTAAAAGTAAATCATAGCTCTGTTGAATGCAATCCTTCGTAAAAAGACTTGCGTAATACATCTTATTATATTTGATGGTACATAACAGTGTTCTAAGGTAGTAACCGAACCGAGTCTTCAAACGGAAAAGACTTAAGTTATTTCATCTCATCATGTCTGATGTTGCGTAATGCGCTTGAAAGTTAGGTCCTTTTAAAGGAAGTTACCAGTTGGGGATAATAGTTTTCCCCTGGTTTTTTCCTGGAAAGTTACCCTAGATAACCAAGCCAGTCGTTGAATTACGTGCGAATGTAAGCCAGAGTAGGTCCTTTTAAAGGAATACCAGTTTTGGCGAATATCTGTTTTCCCCTGTGTTCTTTCCTGAAAGTATCCTAGCTTACATGTTTTTAAGTTAGCCCTCCATTCTTTTAATTTTGTTAATATCAAATTTAAAAAAGCAAAGGTTTTAAAAGACAGTTTCATTTCATAAACTTCGCTAAAAGGCAGACTCAAACGAATCGAGGACAGCCTCTCCTCAAACGCAAGCACTAGCTAAGGAAAATTTATTACCCGTACTCCTAACAGCGTTGATTCAAAAATGTCCATGAACATTTTTTTGATAACATTTTTTTGATTTTTTTTGCCTCTTTATAGTTAGTAAAGCTATCCACTCTTTATTCCGAAAAACGATTGTTCCGATGAACAACGTTCTATATAGATAAAAGAATACTTTCCTACGATTTGGAAACACGTTTTGTTTTGCTCATATTGGTTTTAAAATATGCAGAATTTGAGCTAAAAGTGGCTAGCTTGCACATTGAGGACACTTCGACACTCCAAAGCTTTTAATTTGCTATTTAGCAATCGAAGGAAGAACGAAAAGCATTTTAGTCCGAATCTTGAGAACAGCATAAGTTTGATATATTACTAAACGATTCAGTTCCACTCTAGCCGCTTATTACAGAACTCATTGTTATTTTTTCATAGAAAATATTTATGTAAACCCCAATCTGTCATTTTCTATATATTTCTTAAATATTAGTCCACCATTAGTCTTCATAGTTATAAATCGCGCATAAGGATTTTACATCTTAGATTCATTTCCTCGCTAACTTAGTAGTGAATTCCTTTTAAAAAAATAAAAAAACACGAAAATAAAAAAACTTAAAAATATTTTTTTTCAAAAAAACATTGATGAATACAAGAAAATTAGATACAAAAAATAATAATAATAAGGACTTATAAGTGTCATTACTGGTTTAGTATATAGGTTTCTTAATTGTACACATGCTTACCCTATTTCGTTTAAGCACAATATTAAAGATGTACTTATCAGGCTTACTACCGCCTTGGTGAAACTATTTCAAGTATGTGTAGGCAAAATCAAGAGTTAAACTTGCCTAGTTGGCTAAAGGGCGCAAAATATTATAGCACAATAGGTGGCTATATCTTAAACTCAACCCTGACTATTGCGGCGACGTGTGAAGCAATTATTTGTAGTGAATGTGCCTCCCGGAAAAAAAATGATGTAACGAAACAAAAAGGTTCGCCGCCGGCGAGCATCAAAGACATCCTGAATAACAATCAGCTAAGCAGACCGCGTTTTACGTAAGTTTAGTCTAAAAATAGATGAATAGTCTACTAATAGTCGCAATCGTAAAGCTCTCTTTATCTATATAGAATCTTTTCCGAAAATCTGATCTTACATCTTAACGCAAGAAGTACCTTTTAGCTTCATTTTTAGTATTTTTAAGACAAAGTTTTTAGTTTCACATTTTTTAATCAAGTTAGATTAACATTTCCTTACATTTTTTAGAAGAATACTTCTTAGCATCCACTGCTACGAACTTAACGAATAAGTCAGTACCGCTTGTCTCTTAACTAAAACCCATTCTCAACTTCTTTATGTTTTACCGTCCTTTTTAGATTAATTCTAAATAAAGTTCTATCTTGATGCATTGTGATAAAACTGGCCGACCATTCTTATTATCTAGAAGAACATAACTTTTGTTTATATAAGATTTAGAGTCTAATATCTTCTTGTAGATAGTTGATATACAATCCCAGCTAGCCAACGTTCTTAGTTAGCTTACTGATAAACATTGGCATTGACTGAGACTGAGTTCGCGCATGATCAACATTATTATACCTTGCTTAATTTACATGACTTAATTTAAATTAGGCCACAAGCAACGTCAAAACTAACCAACTTAAAAACCCGACTCAAATAAAATAGTTTAAAAAAAAAACAAAAAAAAAAAAACTCTTTCAACATCTTAAGAAAGAAAAGCGTCGTTTTAAAAATGACCGTAGGGAATAAGAAATAGTTTCGGAACTCCGCACCACTAGCGTACCCACTTTACCAAATTGATTAGATCTACCTACATAATCCAACAACTATTACTACCCAGACACCCAGACTTGTCTTGTTTCGCCTACTTGTTTTTATGAAATCTATCAGAGCTAGCATGTAACTCTTCTGGGACCGTTTCTTCATGTATCCACAGATCTGTTAAACTCACAACCACTCTCACTCTCTGGAGATGCGACAGAACTACCATCTCGCATGGAGAGGCAAGATATTTGTGGCTCCTTCTTTAAACACAGAATGCACACCTCACAGTGCTTCATGAGGCAACAATTCTCACGAAAAAAATTCCGTGCGGACCTAAGGGACTTATTCTGTCTCTCTCTCGTCTCACTTACCGCATACACTTTACCTCCTCTCGCGCCGCATCCTCGAGCTCACCGTGCTATCTGAGCGTGCCTGTCAATCCATCGACAACACTGATCACATGCGAGACATCGATTCCCGAATCATGTGCAGGGCGTCACATAGGGGTTAGAATCCATCAGTTCTTTCTACAAGGTTCAGATCGGAACAACAGACAGACCCGTTGCCGCTTACTCGCTCCTGAACTTAGGCAAGGCGGTGGACTCCATACCAAGAAAACGGCGTAATAAGGCGACATAAATCACACAAACGCCCGTCTCTGGTTCGCCAACGGCATCACAAT
>JABUQX010002787.1:0-2500 GCA_015478945.1 Trachelipus rathkii | reverse complement strand
TAGTCCGAAACTATTTCTTATTCCCTACGGTCATTTTTAAAACGCTTTTCTTTCTTAAGATGTTGAAAGAGTTTTTTTTTTTTTTTTTTTAAACTATTTTATTAGAGGCGGTTTTAATTGTTAGTTTACGTTGCTTTGGCCTAATTTAAAATTAATCATGTAAATTAAAGCAAGGTTAATAATGTTAATATCGCGAAATTGATATCAACTAAAAAAATTGAAGCAAGTGTTAATAATGTTAATATCGCGAAATTGATATCAACTACTAAAAAGAAAATATTAGATCAATACTTAATAAAACAAAGTTAGTTCTCTAATAATAAAATGGTCGCCAGATTAATCAAATGATCAGATAGACTTTAAGATTAATCAAAACAAGACGGTAAACATTAAAGTTAATGGTTAGTTAAAACAAAGCGGTTACTGACTTAATCGTAAGTTCGTAGCAGTGAATGCTAAGAATATTTCTTCTAAAAATTAAGGAAATTAAAACTAACTTGAAAAAAAAATGAAACTAAAAACTTCTTAAAAATACTAAAAAATGAAGCTAAAAACTTCTTCTTAAAAAGACTAAATTTTCGGAAAAAATCTTAAAAATACTAAGTTACATTACTTTTAAGACTATTCATCTATTTTAGACTAAACTTACTAAAATCTGCCTTACTCATATGTTATTAGGATGTACTTTATGCGCCGGCGGCAACCTTTGTTTCTTACATCATTTTTCCGGAGCACCCACACAAAAATGCTCACTACGTCAGCCAAACAGGTTTTTAAATATAGCCACCATTCTATATATTTTCCCCTTAGCCAACTGGCAAGAAACTCTTGATTTTTGCCTAAACACAACTTGAAATAGCTTCACCAACGGCGGTAGCTAACCTGAAGTACATCTTTAAAATTGTGCTTAAAACAAATAAGTAAGCAATGTACAATATAAAACAACTATATACTAAACCAGTAGACTTATATCCTTATTATTATTATTTATTTATATTTTTTTTTTTCTATAAAAAAAAAAAAAAAAGTTTTTTTTTTTTTTTTTTTTTTTTTTTTTTTTTTTTTTTTTTAAAAATTTTTGTTCTTCCCCCCTCTGAGCGAAACACATTTTTTCTATAAAATAAAAAAAAAAAGTTTTTTACTTTTTTATTTTTTATCCTATTTTTTATTTTTAAAAAATGGTTGTTCCCCCCTCTGAGCGAAACACATTTATGTTGTAAAAAAAAAATAAAAAAAAATAAGCGCGATTATAACTATGAAGCTAATGCGGACTAATCTTAGTAATATATACAAAACTTATGCTTTAAGTTCAAAACTAAATGCTTTTCGTTTCTTCCTTCGATGCTCAAAAGAAATTAAACGTTTGGCAAAAGTTCTCTCAATGGTAAAGACTAGGTTATTTTAAGATTAAATTTGATATTTTAAAATATCAAGAGAGCAAAAAAAAAACGTGTTTCCAAATCTGGAAAGATTCTTATATCTATATAGAACGTGTTCATCGGAACATCTTTGAAAGAGTAGCTTTCACTAACCTAAAAGAGCAAAAAAAAATCAAAAAAAAATGTTATCAAAAAAAAATGTTCACTGGACATCTTTTAAATCAACGCTGTAGGAAAATAACGGTATAAATTCCTTATCTATCTGCTTTAGGAGAGGCTGTCTCAATCGTTTGAGTCTCCTTTTACGAAGTTTATGAAATAAACTGTTTTTTAAAACCTTTGCTTTTTTAAAATTTATATTAAAAAATTAAAAGAATGGAGCGGCTAACTATAAAAACATAGTAAACTTAGGATACTTCAGGAAAAACACAGGGGAAAACAATATCCCAAAAACTGGTAACTTCCTTTAAAAGGACCTAACTCTGGCTACATTCGCAACGTAATCAACGACTGGCTTGGTTACTCTAGGGTACTTCAGGAAAAACACAGGGGAAAACATCATCCCAAAAACTGGTAACTTCCTTTAAAAGGACCTAACTTTCAAGCGCTATTACGCAACATCGGACATGATGAGATGAAATAACTTAAGTCTTTTCCGTTTGAAGACTCGGTTCGGTTACTACCTTAGAACACTGTTATGTACCATCAAATATAATAAGATGTATTACGCAAGTCTTTTTACGAAGGATTGCATTCAACAGAGCTATGATTTACTTTTAGTTATCGGTTCCCTCTTCAATTCAATAATAAAAATAAAAAAAAACGATATGTGCCGCTCGAAACGGGCTTCCTGTTGCTTCCGACAGTTTCGGAGCAAAACCTAAACCTTTATCTAAAAACTGACAGAAAAACATATAAAACATATTATTTTTATATATATATATATATATATATATATATATATATATATATATATATATATATATATATATATATATATATATATATACATATATATATATTCTTAATGAAATCGAAACTCTGGGGGCGGCGAAGTTGCTTACATAGTTCGATTAAAATAGTCTTCTTTCTTCCTCTTCCTTCCTCGCTAGGATCTGTAT
>JABUQX010002786.1:72500-78654 GCA_015478945.1 Trachelipus rathkii | reverse complement strand
AGCAGATTTTGGTGAGTTGGTTTTTCACTTTCTTACCTAATAATCTTCCTTTTTCAAATAATACTAATATATATATATATATATATATATATATATTGTATTACCGTAATTATTATAATTGTGATTATAACTGTTAACCAATTATAATTATAACTATATTTTAAGAAAAATAATTTCATCCGCTTATTTGTCAAATTGGAAAATAGATTGCTGTATAAAATTAAAAGAATTGAGTAATTTGAATTTTATTCAACCAATTTACCTCTAATTTGAAACTGATACTTACTCATATGCAGTATATACTTATATATATATATATATATATATATATATATATATATATATATATATACTATATATATATATATATATATATATATATATATATATATATATATATATATATATATATATATTAACCAAAGCTATAGTAACTCTCACTCAAATACTTCATACAACATGGCAAACAAATAGTCTTTCACCACTTTGGAAGCATTACCTGGTAAACCACCTAACGAGCCGTCTTCATACAGACTCATTTCAATGCTTTCCACAATATCCAAAGTATATCAACTGTTATACCATCCCTTCTTTGATCACCTATCCAACCACTTAGGTCACCCAACACAATCAATCTGAAGCTCCTATTCACCCCTTCTAAAACATCACTCAGATTATCCAGAATATCGCAGTCTCTTCAACATTACCCTCAGATGGAACATAAGTCACAACCACGGATACCTTGACCTTTTCAAACTTAAATATAATAATTAGAATTCTATTACTTACACAAACAAAATCTATACATAGCTCTGTACCACAGGTCACTCATCATAATTGCAACTCCTTCTCTCCCCCTCTCATTCTTTTCCACACCAGCACATATACATTTCACACCACACCACTCGTTTTCACCGTTTCCATTCATCTTTGTTTCAGTCACAGCGAGCAAATCAAATTTAATTTTTCTGAATACATCGATAAGCTCTCTCCTCTTCTCCTCATCATTTATTCCTCTGACATTCCATGTACCCATACGATTCATACAATTTCGCCAAAAGATAGAAGGTCGCTTACTGCGATCATGACCTTCTCCGAGGCATGCATCAGCATTCCTGCAAACGATAAGTGGGAGTGGGCAGCCAACCCAACTACCACTGTGCATTTAGTCGCCTTCTACGACACGCAGATCACACACTGTGGGCAATTCTTTCTCCCCAACACATAGAGATAAAAAGAATCGGGATATCTGTAAGATGTTGTCTAGAAGAGAGGTATGGATATAAGTATGTGTATGTGAGGTGTGGATATAACTTGGCGTCTGTAAGATGTTGTCTGGAGGAGGAGTGTGGATATTTATGCAAAAGGGAAAGGCGAACCATTATATATATATAAATTGGCGTAGGCAGGATTTTTTTTCAGGATGCTGGAAATGATTTCACCTTTGTATAAATTTAAAATTATTTTTATAAGAATATAAAAGATCAGAAAATTTCCTTTTGTCAATATTTTTAACATTAGCTAATAATCTCTATCTTTTGTTAACGAACTCTACTTAAAGTTAATATCTTTTTCTTTTTTTAATTTAGCGTTCTTAACAAAACCGTTATAGGTTACTTAATTACAATGCTTTTGTAGGAATGTAATGGTAGGAAAACAATAATTAATTATCAACAAAGTAGTTTTAGTTTATAACTAGACTTTACAGAACAAGCTGCAAACGTCGTGCATTCCCAGATCCAGCAAAATGATCGATGACTTGATCGTTGGTGATTTCTAAAGCCAAGTCTCTATGAATAAAGAGTAAAGCAAGTCCATTCAGACTATTTTCACTTGTGTTCCTCAAATACGTTTTAACTAATTTCAGTTTTGAAAAACTTCACAAAACTGAAGCTGTAGAAACAGCATGTATTTTCTACAGTATGTTTATATTTGAGTACAAGTTTTCGGCGCATTTGTCTAATCAGGCGAGGGAACTTATGGGTTTTTCTTGATATCCTTTAAACTTTTGTCTCTTTAATTCCCCCTTTCCCAGGAAGACTTTATCGTAAGAATCAATCAAGTCGTCTCCGTAGAATTCGAATGCTGATTGAACTTTGTTAAATGAAACGTCACAGTTGGCTGGAATAATTTACTGAAGAGATGACACGGTGTCCTGGTGAGTTGAAAACCTTTCATCTACTGAAGAAATCATATCGTCTAAACATGATATAAAAGCTGTTAGTCGATGATACTTCTTCGGGTCTGTAGAAGATGGATTAGGTCGATGCCTCTGGAGACCAAACAATTTACTTTTCAAGTAATAGACCCTCTATCAATAAACAACTCACCACCTTGGGATTAACTTTCGACACACATATGACATTCATCCCTCACATAAATCATTACATCCAATGTCACCCATAAATTAAAATCGTTGAGAGCGTTAACAGGAAACAGAAATAAACTTAGGTCAGCACAAAGAAACCAACTCTATATTATACATATAATATTTTCTTCCCTCGCTAAATTGGGCATCGCTGGCCTGAGCTCCCACAATTTCAAAATCTAACATCCATAAACTAGAAGTCGTTCAAAACAAAGCCCTCAAGACAATAACTGGTTGCCTCACCTCCACCCTCAGGACAGTAACTGGTTGCCTCACCTCCACAACTATTCACTACATTCTGACTGAAACAAAAACTCCTTCCTATAAGGTCCCATCTTGACATGATAGGATGTCAATTATTCAGTAAATCACCCTCAATAAATCACCCCCAACATCAAACACTACAACAACCACCTGCACCTAGAAAGATGAAAGCTACACCAGCAGAATACTATTCTGATTAAACACATTGTGAATAAATACATTAACACTCAAACACATTCACACTCAATTAACTCAAGAAATGATCTCCTCATACCAGAACAATACCATTCTCCAAGGATGACCACCCGAAATCTCAAACTTTGCAACACCAAGCACAGGTAATGCTGTCACAGCTCCGATCCAGGCACCATCTCTTCCTTCAGGAATACAACTTTAACTATTTTAATGATCCCTCTCCCTAATGTCAAAGATATAATTCCCAAACAAGTGACAACACAAAACATCTCAGTATAATTTGTCCTGCTTTGACGAACATCAGACGCAATTTCAGTATCCTTAAATTAATAGATCTCTAGACGCTGCCGGCGCTAGTGGCGGAGTATCTCGAGGTCACCCGTTTCTCTTAGCAAAAGAGCGGGGGACGACAAAGTAAGTATATATATATATATATATATATATATATATATATATATATATATATATATATATATATATATATATATATATATATATATATATATATATATATATATATATATATATATATATATATATATATTATATATATATATATATATATATATATATATATATAAGATTCAAGTTTTTAACGAATTGGAAATTTTTTCACAAAATGAGAAAAATAATTATTTTATGATTTTAAAAATTTGTATTGAAGGTATAATAAGTGAATTTTGATTGATAAATAAATAAATTGTGGAGTGGCATAACTACCAGTATATGTGCTTTTTGGACTCTTAGAATTTGCTGAGGTTTCTTGCTTTGTTCTACTTGAAGAAGACCATTCAAGGATCTCAAGGATTTCAAGTGCAACTTAATAAAGGAAATTGAAGTAATTCTAAATAAAATTTAAGTACAAGTGTTGCGAAAAAATCATCATCAGGAAAGAATAAATTTACTGAGGTTTCCTACTTTGTCTTTACTTGAAAAAGATCACCTCAAGGTTTTCAAGTGCAACTTAGTAAAGGAAATAGAAGTAATTCAAATAAAATTAAATATTAGTGTTGCGAAGAAAAATCAACATCAGGATAGAATAAAGTAGTTAGTAGAAAAAACAGGGAACTCTGTGAATGAAAAGAGTGTCTTAAAGATAGTTAGAGGGTATTCCATCAAGGAAAGTATATCAAGCAAGAAAGAATAAAGTGTAGAAAAAAGCATAGGAACTCTAAGAAGAGTATCTTCAAGACAGAAGGAGATTACATCAAGGATCCTTTTGATTTTACTATAGGAATAGATTACATCAAGGATCTTAATACAGAAGGAAGAGATTAATCAGGGAACTTATAAATTGGTAATCAATATCGAACTCTGAGAAGAAGAGGAGTGTCTTCAACAGTAGGAAGAGAATACATCAAAGTAATTATAAATTCCGTAAACAATAACATAAGTTTTAATTTAAGTTTTATAGATATAGTGTGAATTAGTTATAGAATATAGATTTAGGGTATTTTAGGGTGTGGTTGTTTGAGCGGGGTTTGGAGCTTGAGGTATTGGGAAGTGCCTCAGGTTGTTGGGATCCCGGTAAGCGTGCAGCCAAATCAAGTGTGGGAATAGTAGAAAGTAGAGTGGTGAATAAGAGGGTCAGGATAAAGAGAGTAAGGGGGAGTAAAGAGATAGGATGGGTAAAAGAGATTAGATTAGAGTGGGTTGTATGAATGTGAGAGGGATAAATGAGGATCTGAAAAGGGAAGAAGTGGGGTTAATGTTCGAAGAAAAAAGGTTGGATGTGCTAGGGTTGACAGAAACAAAGCTGAAAGGATAGAAGGAGATGGACTTTGGAAAATTTAAGGGTATGATTTCGGGGGTGAACGAGAGTGAGGGCGAGGGAAGGGGTAGGAATAGTTATGAGGAAAGAGTTGTGGGATAAGGTAAAAATGTGCAAATAGGTGAGTTCGAGAATAATGTGGGTTAAAGTGAAATTTGGGGGGGAAATGTGGGTTTTTATATGCGCGTATGCACCAGTAAATGGAGCGAGGGAGGAGGAGAGAGAAAGATTTTGGAGTGAGTTGAATGAATGTTGGGAAAGTTTCGGGGTAAATGATAAAATTTGTTTATTAGGAGATTTGAATGCAGGAGTGGGAAGAGAGGAGATGGGGAGAATTATAGGTCCTTTTGGGGTAGGGGAAAGGAATGATAATGGAGAAAGTCTGTTAGAGTTGTGTGTTGATAGAAGAATGATAGTTGGGAATACTTGGTTCAAGAAAAGTGAAAATCATAAGTATACATGGAAGAGTAAGATAACGGGGGGGAGGGCGATATTGGATTATGTGTGTATAAATAGAAAGGATAGAGGCAGATTACTAGATGTAAATGTATTCAGAGAGGCAGGTAGGGGGTTATCTGATCACTATTTGGTGGTTGCTAGGTTAAGGGTAGAGGTAACGGTTAGAGAAAGAGAAAAAAGAGGAGAATAGAAGTCATAAAGGTGGAAAAATTAGATGAGACAATGTGTAAGAGGGAGTTTAGGAGGGGTATAGAGGATAGGTGGAGGGACGTGAGAGGGACGGAAATTAGGGAAGTGGAGGAGGAGTGGAAGAGATTTAAAGAGACAATTTGTGAAGAGGCCAGAAGGATATGCGGAGTTAAAAAGGTGGGAGCAAGTAGAAGGAAAGGAGTGAATGGTGGAGTGAGGAGGTGAAAGAGTTGGTGAAAAAGAAAAAAGAGGTCTATGTGAAATGGTTGGGGAATAGGAGAAAGGAAAGCTGGGAGGAATATAGAAGGATTAGAGTGGAAACAAAGAGGGCGGTGGAGAGGGCGAAGAGAAATGCAAATAATGAATGGTGTAGAAAAGTGGCAGAAAATTTTGAAACAGGGAGCAAGATATTCTGGAAAGAGAAGTGGCAGAAAATTGAAACAGGATGGAGGGGTTAGGAGAGAGGGTTAAGGGAAGGGAAGGGGAATGGATAGGAGGGGAGGATAGGGTGAGGAAAAGGTGGGGGGAATATTTTAGAGGATTATTGAATGAAATGGGTGGGAGAGATGAGGAGGGTGGGGGGGGGGGGGGGAAGGGGGGCGGGAAGGGGGATATGGAAATACAAATGGAAGAAATTATTAGGGCGTTAACTAAAGGAAAAAAAGGAAAGTCCACAGGTCTAGATGGTGTGAGTATGGAAATGTTACAGATGGGAGGCAGAGGGGTGGAGGAATGGCTGTATAGGTTATATAATTTATGTTGGAGGAGGGGAGAGGTTCCACAGGATTGGGAGGATGGTTGTTTGGTTCCCCTGTATAAAGGGAAAGGGGATAGGATGGAGTGTGGGAATTATAGAGGTATTTGTCTTTTGAGTGTAGTGGGGAAAGTGTATGGGAGAATACTAATTG
>JABUQX010002786.1:5000-65000 GCA_015478945.1 Trachelipus rathkii | reverse complement strand
ATAAGGTGCAGGTTAAAAAACTTCGAAGTTTGCAATTGCATTTTGAGATATGGAAGTCGCAAGTCAGTGAACTTGCATGAAGTGATTGAAGTCACCCACAGAAACACAATTCATAACTTGGTCAGTTCAAAATTTTCTGACTAAAACTCTACTATCTCGAAAGTTACCGACCCCGACTCCGACCTCTTGAAAATTACCGACTCCGACTCCGACTCCGACTCCACCCTTTTCAAAATTACCGACTCCGACTCCGACTCCGACTCCACCCTCTTCAAAATTACCGACTCCCCGACTCCGCGACTCCGACTCCGACTCCGACTCCACAACCCTGGTAGAGAGAGTGAGGCAACAACAGTTCACCGGCAAGAAAAAGATTGAGAAGAGGCAGTAAAAGACCTATACTTTACCCTTTCAAGAAGGGTTGTATGAGTGGAACCCTCCCAGATATTTATCCCAAATAGGGATAAAAAATACTCCTATGTAGAGCAATCAGCTGAGGTGATGTGAAGAACTTATGAGGACACTTCAGAACATCCAACCCCTTAGAAGCTTGTTTAGAAAGAGGTAATGTGGGTCCTTTGAAGAAAAATCATGAGAAAATATAATTCAAAGAACATTAAGAATAGGGGAAGGCTAGAGTAATGTTTTTCAATGAAGATATTAATTGCTGTTTGGAAGATTCGGTCAAATAGATATCACTTCTTGCAGATTTTTTTATACAAATTGTCACTACTCACGAGCAGGGTTCTACTCAAGGAGGTGACAGAAAATAATAATAAAAATTTAAAATATTTCATTCTACTTCATTAGTCTTTGACTAATATATTTATCTTGTTGATAATTGATCGGACTTCTTGCTTTTTGCTATGCAATGATTAACGATTATCCCTTGGAGTTTGCTAAATATTCAACCAATGTGATATCTTACTTTCCTTTCAACTAAATTTCATAAACCTTGATTTGACGCTTGTACGCTGCCATTAAGCATAAGAAATATAGGTTACTTATCATCCCTTCAGTGCGGAATCCGCCGAAATCAATTCTCTGTAACACTATAAATCTTTTCTTTTGAAAAAAGACAATAATCTGTCTGGTATATTGATCGTTTAAACCTAACCTAACCTAACCTAACCTAACCTAACCTAACCTAACCTAACCTAACCTAACCTAACCTAACCTAACCTAACCTAACCTAACCTAACCTAACCTAACCTAACCTAACCTGACCTAACCCAACCCAACCCAACCCAACCCACTGTCTGGTTTCTCTACCTCCCACTATTTCTGACATTTTGCAAGATATGCTAACTCCAACTTTGCTTCTTACCTTGTCGACTTATCTTCTGTTGAAGCTGAACTCTTCGTTCAAATCTTTGCCTCTAATTCCACTTTATTACTATTCCTCCTTCATTTCCCTTCCGCCTATTTGTGCTTAACCTGTAATCTTTGTGAAACATTTTATTTCTGATCTCTCTGACCGTAATACTAAAGAGGAGTATGGTTCTGACGGTATCTTACATGTAGCTATCAAAGATTATGTTTCGTTGTCTTGGTAAGTTGTTTCGCATTTTGATATCAAATTCTGCCTTTTCTTTTGCTGAAAGCTTTACGTTCATTCAACTTGTACCGAAAACTGGACCTCCCTCAATCCTTTAAACTTTTTCCAGTCTCTATAGTGTTGCGGTTGCTCATCCTATAAAGCAATCATCAATAATGATATTCCTAAAAGTTTTATTCTATCCCGAACTCTTTTTCCTCTTTTTCATTAACCATCTTCAACTTTTCACTTCACCTGTTATTCAATCTTAGATCAATGATTCCACCCTTCAATATTTCCTATAATTTTGAAGACGTCCCAAACAATAGATAATTTCTGATGTTAGGAAGGAGATATTAAAACAATTAACTTTTCATATGTCTTGTGTCTCTAATTGGGCAGAGAAAACATCATTGTTTCCAATGCTTAAAAAGTCGAATCCCTTTTTCTATTTATTCGACAAAATCTAATGAATAACCTCAACATCTTCGACAACACATCAAACTATTTATGTACGTAATAATCTTGGTATATCCTTTTTTCTTTATATTTCTTTGAAGAATTATGTTATCTTTCTAACTAAACAAGGTTCGGTGTCCTGAGGCACATTCATAACTTCTTTATATCAACCCATTTACTTACTCTAAATAAGGGAAATGCTCTTCATTATATGGAGCACGCTTAGAATATATGGAGTGGTTCCACATATACTGTTCTCCTTAATAAAGAGAAATCGAGGGTTTAGGACTTTTCAACTCTTCGGAACTCACTGACTCTTTCCAATTTATTTCGAGTCGTTAAATTATTGCATCCTCCTCCTTATACTGTTGCAATTGACATGGGCGTTACTCTTACCAGCTCCCAAATTGTATACCTCTTCCATTGAGAAGAGCTCGCACTACTACTATTTCCACAAATTCTCATCCTTTTTTCTGCTCAACTCTATAATACCACACTGACGTTTACATAATTTATACATAGTTTATACTGGCAAGTTCTCGAACTCTTCCTTCTTTTATTTCCTCACTTACTTAGGCTTACTCACTTTCGAACGTAGTATATCGGGTCACGTCGGACATTGATGTATTTAAGGAACTGATTTTTCCTCAACTTTATTTGAAACCATGTAGCCATCATGCCTTTTACTACCAGTTGAATTATATTATATAGTAATATATATATATATATATATATATATATCATATAATATATATATAATATATTATATATATATATATATATATACATAATAATAGTAATAATATATATTATAGATATATATATATATAGGCCAGCATCGCGAAGAGTTCAGGCATGTAACTAGAAAACACTAACATCTACAGGAAAATAAATAACATTTTGAATTCCACTAATTTAATTTCATCGAGAAAACTTAAAAAAAAAAAAATATTTTTTCTAATATATTTTAATAAATCCTAAATTTAGTAACATAGACCTGAAAGAGCGCAACTCTTATAAACTTGAAAAGCATGCAGAAGTCTCGGGAGCAAAAGTTGCCCGGCCACCCAACCACCCACCCACTAAATACCTTTTTGGACAGAAAATATATCTCTTTTCTTTTATATGTATCCTTTTTAACGGGGTTCGAGCCGACGGGGGGAAGAGGGGGGGACGAAGTCCTCCCCCGCTGAGGCCGAGGGCCGAGAAACCCCTACTCTATCTATCGTTCTTGTTTACTGGATATTCGTCACTTTTAAAACAAAAAAAAAAAAAGAAAAAAAAACCAAAAAAAGAAAAAAAAAAAAAAAAAAAAAAAATTCAAACATTTGCAACTATCGCTGCATTTCACTCGGGAGTAAGCCGCAACTTTGATTTATCAAAAAAACGGAGGGGGGTAAATTTTTTTTTTCAAAAAACAAATTTTAACAATTTTAATTTTTTAAAAAGCGATATTTCTTTTTTATTTATTTTTAATTTCGTTTTAATAAGTGTTAACTGTAATAAAATGTATTTAATTTTCGTGTACCTGTTATAGTTTCTTAGTTACATGCCGGCCTTTTCGAGATGCTGACCATATATATATATAATAATATATATATATATTATATATATATATATATATATATATATATATATATATATATATATATATATATATATATATATATAATAACTATATATATATATATATATATATATATATTGAAGCCAACCAGCTGGACAGCTTATGTAGCTGGCTACTTCTGAAACATTATTCCGGCAACTCAACGGTTTAGAACCCCAAGTTTCCCACTTGTGATTTTCCCGCTCGCTGCTCACAGCAGTCGGAAGAAAAAGATATTCACCACTTTCGCTTTTGATGAGAAGACGACTTTTAGTGCATGCAGCTATTTATTCAACTTTTGAAGTTATTATGTACTATATTTCTTAACTTTTGTGTTATAAAGTTTTTGGAATCCAAACCTTGATCCAACTTCCTATAATAACTTACAAGTCAAGGTTTCGGCTTTCAAATTGTTAACCCTTGTTGATTATTATTTATCCACTGGATTAAGTTATTGAGAGGAAATAAAACAGTATTTTGCAAAATTATCTTTATTTCAACCAACCTCCTTTAATATTTCATCTTCTTCAGAGGAGTACTTACCACCACTCTTCAGCGATGACAACCTGGAGTGTAAAGTGCCTGCAGGGGTAGGCACTCTGATCATCTTTTCCCTCACAACCCTGCATAATTGGACTCAGACTTTTTGGACGCACGAGATCTATCCCATACATCACCCATCATCTTTCCACAAACAAGTCTTCAGCAACCCAAATTCATCTTCTCATCCCAGTATTGCAGCCTTCCATATCTGGTTACCGCTCGCTTTCTGTGGCCCAACGTTACTACTAATGTGAAAGAGTGGACTCGTGAATGTCTTTCTTGCCAGCGTTCCAAGGTTCAGAGGTATACCAAGACTCCTCTGGGCACCTTATTGCCGACTGGCGAGCGTTTCGAGAAAGTTTACATACACATCGTCGGTTCTCTTCCTTTTTCAGACTGTCATCGGTACATCCTCAATTGTATCGGTCGTTTCACACGATGGACCGAAGCTATTCCTCCCTCTGTGATTACATCGGAATCTATTGTCAAAAGCCTTCTTGGATCACTGGGTTTCGCGTTTCGGTGTCCCGCTCACCGTCACTTCAGTTTGGGGAAATCAATTCGAAAATTTCCTTTGGAGAGACTTGATGCTTCTCCTTCGTTCGGAGAGGATTTGCACCACGATTTATCACCCAATTTCTAATGGGATTGTGGAAAGCTTTCACCGTCATCTCAAGGCATCCTTGGCAGCACAACCCTACCCAGAACGCTGAACGAAAGCTCTTCCCTTCGTTATGTTTGGCATACGCAGAGCTCTTAAGGAAGATGTTCAGTGCTCTGGTACCGAACTTGTCTATGGTTTCACTCTTCACTTACCTGGCGATTTCTTTTCACAGACTTCTCCCCTTCCTTTCTCAGATCCTCTTTCTTATCTTACCCTCTTGAGACGTTGTGCCGCCCCGTGGAGACCAACACCATCGCGGGATCAAAAGGTACACTCTTACATCCCGAATGACCTTCCTTCTTGCATACATGTCTTTGTGAGGCATGATTCGCACCACACTTCGCTCCAACCTAAGTACGACGGACCTTTTCCGATAGTGCTTAGGAAGGAGAAGTTCTTCACCATACAACGTCCTTCCCGCACCGAGGTTTCTTCTATTGACCGTCTCTAGCCAGGTTTTGTTGAGGTTGATCATTCTGACACACCGGATTCCGCATTCGTTCCTCACACAGTTCCGGTTGCTCTCCCTCATCTTTCTTTCGTAACACGACCTTCTTCACCCGCATCTTCACCACCACTTTTGACACCTTTACCACCTTCATCACCACAGTCACTTTCTTCTTCGATCCCTGCTTCCGCATCTGTTCCGATCAGAGAGCAGTTCCCGATTCAGGTTCCCCTACAACTCACCACCTGCAGCTAAACTTCGGCTCCTTTCGTAACTTCATCAGCTCCGAGTACCTCACATGCTCAGACGGCGGCTCAGATAGCAGCTCGTCCTTGCACGCGACAAAGCACTCACATACTAACTCCCATTCCTTCCTCTTCTTTTGCATTGCCACCTGCCACACAGGTATCGTCAAACCTACAGTCTGCTTCTTTGAAAGTTCCTCTCCGATCTGCTCTCACTCTCACTGAGTCAGAAAGTAGATCGCGTGGTGGTCGACGAGTTCGTTGGCCGAGATGCTATCTCGAGTGACTTACTCCTAGACCACCACGCTTGAGGGGGGGAGAGACGAAGCGTATTGAAGCCAACCAGCTGTACAGCTTATGTAGCTGGCTACTTCTGAAACATTATTCTGGCAACTCAACAGTTTAGAGCCCCAAGCTTCCCACTTGTGATTTTCCCCCCCATTGCTCTCTGCAGTCAGAAGAAATAGATAGCCGTCATTTTCACTTTTGATGAGAAGACGCTTTTTTAGTGCATGCAGCTTTTTATTCAACTTTCGCGGCTATTATCTATTATATTTCTTAACTTTCGTGTTTTAAAGTTTTTTTGGGGTCCAAACCTTGGTACAACTCCAAGTCCAACCTACAAGTAAAAGTTTAAGCATTGGCTTTCAAATTACTAATTTCTTATTGATAGTTATTTATCCACTAGATTAAGATGTAAGTTTGAGCAATTAAGCAATGTTGATTTAAAAGAATCTTCTGGATATTCGGCTTCAGATTTCATCTTTTTATTCGTTTCTGTTTTATCTTATATTAATAACTATCTTATATATTATATATATAAGATTTATATATATATAACTACTTCTATTATATAACATATATTGGAGATATAAAATGGAATATAGCTAAATCTGTAATTAGATATACATTATGATCATATATATATATATATATATATATATATAACCCTGTGGGGGAGGAAAAGAACTCCCCCACCGTATGTCCCGCATGATCGTAGATGAAGACATTAAAGACGTCGCAAAGGTAAGTATGGGATCCAAAAGGCTAATTATATTATATATATAATATATAAACGTATATAAATATATAATATAAATCTTTATTTATAGAAAAAATACATTGATATATATATATATATAATATAATATAAACGCCTACATAACAATATCTTGTTTTATTTTAGAATGCATTGAAGAAAGCTTATTACATATTAGATATTAAATTAATTATATATTAAATAAATTAAGATATCGATAAATTTATATATTATATTTTAAATTTATATTTTAAATGTATAATAATACTTATGAATATTGTAAAAATTAATAAAGTTTAACCTTGAAAATAAATTTATTATTGAAAGAGTACTTTTATGCATAACTTTTATATATACTCCTACGTCCCAAAAGTAAGTTTACTGAATATCCCATGAACGACTGAGTAATGTAGCTCCTCCGTGATGTATACGAATGGTAGCTAGTTACCTAGGCTACATATTCCATACCAGTTTTAACCAGATCTTTATAAAGTCAGTCTTGCACTACAGCTGTTTATGTATGGGCGTGTGTAAATAAAATCGTTACGTTTTTCCACTACATCTTTTTGTGTATGGGCGTGTTTTCTATCCTTGTTACGTTTTTGCGATGCAGGTAAACATTGAACAGCGATAATCTTATGGGGATTCCACTCAATCGAGAACTATCGTTTTTAACTGGCACAAAGCTTTCAAAGAGGGCCGAGAAAATGTTGAAGACGACCCTCGTTGTGGAAGACCAACCTCATCAACAAACGTTGAAAATGTGGGAGTTGTTAGAGCTGTGATGGAGAGAGACCACCAGTTCAGTGTCAGAGTGATTGCAGAAGAAATTGGTTTGGATAAAAATGCAGTTCATAGAATTTTAACGAACTATTTGCACATGCGAAATTTTTTTGCAAAACTAGTGCCGAAAGACTTGTCTGTGGAGCAGAAAGAGAACAGGGTCAGAATATGTCAAGATTCACAAATGGAGACAATTTTTTAGATAAAGTTATAACAGGCGATGAATCATTGGTTTTTGAGTACGATCCTGAAACCAGACGGCAAAGTGCGCAATGGCACACACATAAGAATTCTCCTCGTCCGAAGAAAGCACGTATGAGCAAGTCCAAGGTAAAAACCCTGATTATTGTTTTTTTTTTTTTATCGACAGCCGTGGTATTGTGCACAAGGTATTTGTACCTTCAGGACAGACAGTTAATCACATCTTTTACAAAGATGTCTTGGAACGACTTCGAAAACGAGTTCAGCTAATCAGAACAGACATTGCACACGATTGGGTGCTGCACCACGATACCGCGCCATCTCACACTGCTCTCTCAATTACAGAATTTCTGGAGAAGAAAAACATTCAAGTCTTCCACATCCTCCATACAGCCCAGATCTAGCTCCGTGTGATTTCTACCTCTTCCCTAAGTCGAAAATGAAGTAGAAGGGTCATCATTTTTGGATGATGGAAAACATAAAAAATACTGTATATATATATATATATATATATATATATATATATAATATATGATATATATATATGATATATATATATATATATATATATATATGATATATAAATATATATATATATATATAAGCTATATATATATATATATTAAAATATATATTATATTTATATATATATATATATATATATTATATATATATATATATATACTATATATATAATATTATATATATATATATATATATATATATATATACATATATATATATATATATATATATCGCGATATATATATATATAACAACTTCCAGATTATATATATTGATATCATAACATTATGAATAACTAACTTTTGTTATAAGTTTTATAACTAACTAGTTTATAACTATATATCTATTTATTTATAATATAAATACAAATATAATATATCATAAATATAATATATATTATATATTATAATATAATAATATATAATTAAGATATATATATAATAAATATATAGATATTATATAATATATGGAAAATAATATAATCTTAGGGAGTCGTTAGGTGTGAGGAAAATTGTTTTATAAATGAGGAATGATCAACATTATTAGAGAAGATTGATAGCTAATCCATATGTCTGTTTGAAAAAAAGGTTGTTAAATGAGAAAAAAACTGTGTTACATATGACTGGTTTGGTCATATGTAAAATATGGAGAATGATAGTCGGTGGTTAAGCGGAATTATTATATGGTATTATAGGAGTAATAAGTGCTGGAATCGATCGGTAAATGTGAATAGGAAAGCATTATAGAAGCCACAAACACAGTGCGATCGAGCTCAAGTCCAAGCGAATCCCCACTACAAATACAACCTAGGATTATGTAGAGTATATTGTCACGAGGAAGAAGTGCACAATAGGAGTGATAACGCCTGGGGTTTGTCCGAGGGTTCAGCGCTCTGAATATATATAATAATATAATTAATCATATAGTGTGAGTTTGTGGACCTTGTCCCAAGGGTGTATGAACCCTCCGACATTTGTCAGATTACCACAAGTGAGAGGTCTGTCTCAAGTCTCGTTGAAATCCCTGGTAAGGTGGAGTACCTCACATAAGGGTTATTATAAAAAGGTTGTGATATAGGGGTAATTTCTTATCGTTGCGTTACAGAAATTCTATCTTTAACTGTTCCTGGTATAAAAGAAAACCTAGTCTCATTCAATGCACCCCCTAATCATGGTGAGTGGAATATTAGGTGTAATATATATTAAATTATAATAAATATAAACTATAATTTGATAATATTAAATATTAATATATATATAATATATTACATAATAACAAAACCTAATAACGTTTAGTGAGGGAGGTACAACCCTTCTTTCTCTATTATGATTTTAACTGAGACTATACTACCCACGTAGTTATATCTCTATCATACCCATAAGTTTTATTGAAAAAATTTATTTTTTATGATTATGGTATTTACTTTTAAAAAGATTAATGTTAATTTTTCTATTTATATTAAGTATAATATTATAGGAATATATTATATATTTGTATCACTCTTCTCACCATCCTCCTGTAAACGTAATGTACCACAGCTGTCTTATTACACCAAAGTATCTACCTCCACACTGACTGATTCATTCTTACACTCTCTTCCACCTTCCATAAGTATGGCATTTCCCCACGATCCGCAATCCAGTTTACACCTCTCAAACTCCATCTCCCAAGGGGCTTCACCTTACAAACACTTACTCAAATCGCTCCTTCCCTCCGGATTCCAATTATAATACTTTTCGCACATACCAAACAACGAGTTTCCAGGTCGGGCTTCTCGGACAGTAGTTCGAACCCACTTTTCATATACAACCGCGTCTCCTTATCTATAAGATACACAACAATATACTATATCACAAACTCTCCAACTAAGCCGTCATACTCACCATATCCAGTGTTTTCATATCTACTCTCATATTCTCTTATCTTATTTTACTCTTTTATAGATTGTACTTTATTTTAGCTTTTTGTAATCATTAATGTCCATGCTACGGATGTCTCCAGTGATATTAAATACGGCGACATCAGTAAAGTGTGTGTGTAGGTTATATATTATATCTTGAAAACACTTCCGCCGGCCTACTAACAATTAACGATTCTATGAGCAAGTAGTAGCCGGAGGCACGAGCGCAAATATAACAAACTAGAGAGAGCAATAATAACTGGTGAGAAAATTCTGTTGATGCAGCTTTCTGCGAGCCACTCATTTATTTTCCCTCTGAGGCGTCCAACTATACAACTCACACGATATTCTTTTCACAACAGTGCTCCGTCGGTATTCAATACCTCCCCCCCAATTCGTATGATTCAACTCCTGGCGTTGCCCCCGTTGCTAACAACTCACATTATTTTGATTCCCCCCCCCCCCCTCCCGGGGGTAGGGAAGGGTCTACTTCCAGGGGTAGTAATAATATAAATATAAATATATCACCTAAACATAGGGGGCTTCTTTTTATATAGGTAATTAATTATTATTTTGGTATAGTTTGGTTTCCAGGGGATCCCGGTAGGGTTTATATATTTATCCCTTTCACGCCCCCCTTCCCCTCCTCTAAAGGTCAGGGGTGAGTTATGGGGGATAAAAAGTAATACGTTTTCCCTCACCCCCCTCTATTCTTTTGTACCCCCATCCCGATATTTTGATTCGGGGCCTCACCCTGAATAACTAAATATAGCACCACTCACCATACTAATTATATTTTTTTATTTTTTATTTTTTATTTTTTGCTAATAGTTTTTTTTTTATTATGATATTTATTTTTTTTTATGATTTAAAACTGTGTATTTTTATAATTATAAGGTATCTATTATATTATTATCCCGCTTTATTGAATATCGGGATAAAATATTTATAATTGTTATATATATTTATGGGGTATTTTATATTTTTATTCACTTTATTGTGTTATTACGTTTATAATATATAGGTATTATTTATCCATTTATATTTGAATAAATATTAAATATATTAATATATATTAATAATATATTATACCCTATAATATTAAATCCCGTGATTATTATATTAAGGGCGGGTATGTCCTATAGAAATTAATTAATATATATATCATATATATAGATAATAACTCCCATGGATAAAGTTTACTCATTACGCCACTCTGTCATGAGTTAGAGTCCAGCTCTACTTCACTACTTCTTGCTCTAACCGAAACTCTACTGACCAACCACTAAAACATTTCTAGTGAGAAAACATTTCTCAAGCTCCTTCATTTTCCGATAATTTAGCAACAGGCCTCTCGAGTTATAGCACACTCTACAGGTAGCGAGTTTTCATCATTTCAGTATTAGAACTAGTGACATCTTCTATATATCCTAAATAATTAATCACTCATTCAATTATTCTTGAAAAATGTGGAGTTTAGTTAATGCTGCTATAGTGTTTGCTTTAATCTTGTATTTGTACTGAAAGTATTAAAGAATGCATTTTTGATTATTTTATATTTTATATTTTAATACATTATTACTATATATATAATTATTATAAATAAATCCCACCTTATAAATAATAGACTAATATGGATATTATTATTATATTTGATGTGCCCATTTTTATAAGTTTATTGTTAATCCTATAGTTTTGCTTTAATCTAATGTATATTGTATTTTATAACGTTACAACCTTTTTCTCGATAAAAGGGAAATATTATTATTATCAGTTTTAATATTATTATTAATTAGTATAGTACCATTACAAAACACAACTCATCTTTTTAACTTATTAAGCAGTGTTCTTCATAGTTCTGTATTGTAACCACTCACTAAATGCACACAATTCCTACAAATTAAGTGTCATGATTGTATTTGTGAAGCTGCGAACTGTTTGTATATGAGTTTGATGTTAGATGTTAATTGTATTAGGTGTTAAATGAGAATGGGTCTGTGTAATTTAATCCTCCTGATTCTGGTTCCTGGGTGTGTGGTATTGCGTCAGATGTTTGAGAACTACTATGCAATGATGTTCCATTGCTCTATAGATAAAGAGAAGATGTTAGACTGTTTTAGAATGTCATGGGGTGTTGACGGTCGTTTTGAGGATTGCGTAGTTTTCCGGCGGTTTGTCATATTCTTTTCTCAATAGAACCATGTACTTTGTTGCTTTGAATTTGTTTATTGTGTTTTATGTAATGTCTATTATGTTAAAAAAAAAGTATTATGTAGTTGTTTCTTTAATGAAACTTGCGAAGCGCTAGGGTTACTATTTATGGGTGTATTCGATAGAAAATTATAGATATTTCGGCATGAAAAGTTTTTGATCAAAGAATTATATATATATATATATATATATTATATATATATATATTTATATTTTATATTATTTATATAGTATTATATATCATATTCATTACAATTAACAGATATAATACATATATATATATAATATATATATATATATATATATTAATTTTAATTTTATATTTAAATATCAGGTGATATTTTTTTTTCAATATTATAGTTAACAACAGTATTTTTTAAAGGTCATAAATTGATTCTTACAAAGTAAAAGTCAAAGAGAATTGCTATCAGTTAAATTTCAGTAAATAAGAAAATATTAAAGAATAAAGAAATAATTTTCAAAATATTTTTCAAAATTTCGATTTTTCTCATCATTCTAACTAGATTATAACTCCGCCACAAGGCGTAATAGGGGGAGCAGAGTAGTTCAAAATAGATGCAACTGGCCTCCTGACATGAATTTGGTTTGTATAAAAAATCAAAACAAGGTTACCAATATTCTAAGATAAAGGGTCATTCTGCCACCAAAAAGAAACCAAACATTTTTACAGATATCATCCAAAGTGTTAATCAAAAACTTTCTTTCTAAATATAAAATTTTATGAATTCATAACTTTTTCAAGCTTATTTCTCGAGATTTTTTTCAACTTTTTTTTTTTATCTTAATAATATTCAATTCTATTTTATATATATGTTATGAATATCATAAGGAATAAATTTTTCTACCTATTACTAAACTGTAAAGTTATTATTGGGGTTGACGGAATTTTTAAGATTATTTTAAAACTGTGGAATATAACAAAGCTAGAAGGCAACAAAAGTATTTTCCTTTCTGGAATTTACTTTTAAATGGTAATTTATTCCGTGAGGATGAGTGGTAATTTAATTTTTACATTTTTATCAATAATAGATAATAAAGAGGTGTAAGGATGGGTTGCAAATTAAAGACTCAAGATCTAACCCTTGGCATATATTTATATATAGTATATATATATATATATATTTATTATATTATATATATATATATATATATATATATTATAATATATTATATTATATATTATATATATATATAGTATATATAATTTATATATATTAATATATATATATAATATATATTATTATATATTATATTATAAATAATATTTTTTATATATATATATAATAATATTATATATTATATATATTTATATATATATATATATAGTATATATAATATATATATATATTTTTAATGATTTATATTATATATATATAGTTTATCTATTATATATATATATATAGTGGTGGTTATATATATATTATATATTTATAATATATATATAGTAATATTATTATATATACTTTAAAACAATTATTATCATTTGGGGAAATAATTTTTACATAATAACATTAACACAAAAATATTAAGTTTTAAAATCAAAATAACTATTGAACTGTGCATTATAATTTAATGAACAACATATTGGTTGATCATTCACAAGATCAAAACAAGACACTGTTTAACTAAATGCGCTACTTTGACGAAGCACCAGGAATTGAAATTATTGGATGCTCTAGGCTGATGTAATGGATTATTCAGAATTATGTATCTGCTATGATATCTGATTAGATTTCCTTCAACCTCTCGTCTGGTCTCTCTCTGCTCTCTGCTCTCGTCCTCTCTCTCTCTTGTCTTCTCTCTCGCTTCCTCTCTCTTCTCTCTCTATCTCTCTCCTCTCGTCTTTCTTTCCTGCTTTCTCAATTCTGCTCCCGGCTACGTTCTCCCCTCTGCTCTTCTCTCGTCTCTCTCGTCTCTCTTCTGTTCTCTCTCTCTCTCTCTCTCTCTCTCTCTCTTCTTCTATCTCTCTCTCTCTCTCCTTCTCTTCTCTCTCCATCTCATCCTTCTCTCTCTCTGGAAAGGGAAACTCACTTTGCAATGTAATTCAAGGAAAAATTAGCAAACATTATATATATATATATATATTATATATTTATATATTATAACTATATATAATATATTATAATATATATATATATATATATATTATATATATATATATATAAATATAATTATTTATATATTATATATATATATATATATAAAATATATATATATATTATATATATAATATAATATATATATATATTATTATATATATATATAATATATTATATATATTATATTATATTAATATTATAATATATATATCGATAAAGATAAACTGCAAAGCAATTGAGTCAGTTGAAAGAAAATACGCAATGAATAATGCTAATCAAAGACACAAGAAAAAGGGAGGTGACTAGAACGGCGAAAAGGAAGAGAAAGAGATAGTAAGAATAGAGACAGAGAGACAGCCAGGCCGGCAAGACATAATAATACATACATACTACAAATAATAACATAACATGACATAACATAATACATACATACATACATAAATACAATATATACATACATTACATACATACATACATACATACATACATACAACATACATATCATACAATAATACATATAAGAGATAGATAGATAGATAGATAGATAGTAGATAGATAGATAGATAGATAGATAGATAGTATAGATATGATAGATAGATAGATATCAAATTACAGAATGGCAAAATTTTATTATCTTTTACTTTTTGTTTTTCTTAGAAATAACCAAAATATTACAAGTAATTTATCTTTATTCAAAGTTCATCATATATACATAATGTATCACAAAATGCGTGTGGCTCATTATCAGTAAGACGCATCAGCTTGCCTTTAGACTAATCCATATTAAATTTAACTAAAATATCTCATGAGTAACCTTGGTACAATATAATAAATAGAATGAATTTTATTTTATTTTGAGATTCATATTGTGGTGTGCATACAGCATTGTTTTTCCATTTAATTTTTAAATTGTCATATTTCGAACTGAAATTGAGAATATTAGAGTTATAACAAGAAATCTATTCACACACCCCTACATAAGGTCTCTTTTTAGCTCTCTGACCCAAGATTAACTGTTATTCTCATTCTCACATATACTATATACTGTTAGAGTCTGGAACACTTAAAAAATTGCAGGAAATTTAAAGAGTAGAATGATTATTGACATTATATGTGGATAGATATGGTTTAAACTTCACTTAGAATATTGTAAACAATGCACGATGATGGAATGAAGTATAACCAACTGACCCTCCATACGACTCCTAGAAATTGTTTAGTCAATAAAAAATTATAACAAAGTTACTGGTAAAGATAAGGGATCATGGACTCCCCCCCCCAGAAAAAAATATATTTTTACTCCAATATCTGCCCAAAGTAGTTAATTATAAAATTTACCTTGTAAATATAAAATTTTAAGGCTTCGTAACTTTTCAAGTTTATTTCTCTAATTTTTTATTACGTTTTCCTTTCTACATAGCTCATTTCAATCTTTCCATATATGTTTAATGAAAATGGGCAGAGGATAAAAATGTTGCTATTCTTTTATTTCTAGATTTGATAATAAACCATTCGTCTATTTCCCATTCTAGATAAACATAAGATTTATTTTTTAAAAATGTGGAATAAAATTAAGCCCTCGAAGGTAAGAAAACCGTAAAATTCCTTACTAGAATTTGACTTTTAAATGGTAATTTCATTCCGCAGCTTATGAATGGAATTTAATTTACATTTTTATGCATTTCTTTCCTCGTTTCCAGAAAGTAAAATCATGGGTGAAAATTAACAGACTAAAGATCTAACATTTCTTAAGAGGAGAAGATTTTATATATATATATATATATATATATATATATATATAATATATATAGTTATATACAGTTATGTTGCTATACATATATTATTGGTTGGTTAAGGAGCAGTTAAAGAGTTACATATGGAAGATATATATATATAAGTTGTTATATATTATAGCATATTATATATATATTATATATACATATTATTACATATTATATTATATATATATATATATACATGTCTATATATATATATATACATGATATTATGGTTGGTTGTTATATATAAAGATAGCAAAGATATACAAAGTTATTACATATTATATACAAGTTGTTGCTATATATAGATATATATATATATATATATATATATTATATATATATATATATATATATATATATATATATATATAATATATGGAAAAAATGGTAGGAAAAATCCGGTGGTGTGGAAGTCTAAAGTATCGAAAAGAGTAGTGGGCTCGACATTAGCTGGGGAAACGATGAGTATGGTGGAAGGAATAGAGTGGGCAGAATATTTAAAATATTTATGGGAAGAAGTGAATGGAGTGAAGGATAATGAAAAGGGAATGAAAATTATTGTAAAAACGGATTGTAAATCGTTGAAAGAGAGTGTGAGATCGGAAACCGGTGTAAAAAGCAGAATGATAAGGATAGATATGTTAAATATTAAGGAAAAGTTGGAAGAGGGAATTATACAAGATATAGAGTGGATTCATAATAGATTACAAGTTGTAGATGGACTAACAAAGGATAAAAGCAATCATAAGATTTGAGAATTAATAAAAATTAGGGAAGTAGGGAGGAGAAGAGAGAATAATTGAAAAAGAAAAATAGTATTAGTGTGTGTTTATAGGGAGAAGGTAGTCATAAGAGGGGAAGAGGATCACCTGTTACTGTAAGTAAGATGTATACTTTTTAGGTAGGAAGCTTTCATGATGTGATCATGATAGCGCGAGGCCATGGACAAATTCTCTTGTATTAGAATTAATGGTTATTTAACTAATTTTGTTTTCTTTTATGACAGAACTAATCGAAATGATTGAATTTATGTATCTGAATAAAAGGATTGGATAGAGCTGTAAATTGAGGAAATACAAAGAATTAAACTTGACAAAGGGAATTTGTGTAGAAAGATAGGAAACCCCGAAAAAACAAATAAAGCCAATAGAGTGGGGGTACTGTTTCTCTGCGCGCGTAGAAATTGAGTATAACTACTCTGTTGGAGTAGTTTGAGTATTGTGATAATCGGCAACATAATATCAAAGGTAAATTAAAATTAGTGGAAATAAAATTAGTAGAAGTTCAATTTTATCAATATATATATATATATATATATATATATATATATATATATATATATATATATATATATATATATATATATATATATATATATATATATATATATATATATATATATATATATATTATATATATATATATTTATATATTATATTAATTTATTTATTTAAATATCTGGTGATATTTTTTTCAATATTATAGTAACAATATTATTTTTCAAGGTCATAAAATTGATTCTTACAAAAATAAAAGTCAAAGAGAATTGCTATTAGTTAAATTTCAGTAAATATGGAAACATTAAAGAAAAAAGAAATAATTTCAAAATATCATTTGTTTCAAAATTCAAACGATTTTATCTCATTCTAACTAGAAATACTCCGCCCACAAAGGCGTAACTAGGGGGAGCAAGAGTAAGTATCCCCCAGATCTGATGGCCAACTGGCCCTCCATAAGATCCCATTAAATTTGTTTTGTAAATAAAATATCAAAACAAGGTTACCGATATTCTAAGATAAAGGGGTCATTCCCCCCCCCCCACCAGAAAAAAACCTTTTTACCAATATCATCCCAAAGTAGTTAAATCCAAAAAAATTACTTTTTAAATATAAAATTTTATGATTTTATAAATTTTTCAAGCTTATTCCTCGAGTTTTTTTTTAACTTTTTTTTTATTTATTTTTTTTATCTTCATACCTCATTTCTATTATTTCATATGCTCCATGAAAATCATCATAGGATAAATTTTTCTACCATAACTACTAACTCATTCGTCTATTTCTCATTCTAAATAAATTTAAGATTTATTTTCAAAAACTGTGGAATAAAATCAAAGCCTCGAAGGCAACAAAACCGTAAATTTCCTTTCTGGAATTTAACTTTTAAATGGTAATTTCATTCCGGAGCGAATGAGTGGAATTTAATTTACATTTTTATGCATTTCTTTCCTCGTTTCGAAGTAAAGTCATGGGTGAAAATAAACAGACTGAAGATCTAACCTTGGCATATATATATATATATATATATATATATATATATATATATAGTAAGATAAAGGTATAGAGTAAAAGTTAAGATATATATATATGGTTATTATATATACATATATATCATATATATACATATATATATGATATATATATTATTATTATTATTATTATATATATACATACATATATATATATATACATATATATATATTTATTACATATATTTTTATTATTATATATATATATTATAAATAGTATATATATTATTATTATTATATATACATATATATTATTATTATATATATACATGCCATACATATATATATATACATATTATTACATACATATTATATATCTGTGGTACAACTAGTCCAAGCACAAGCACTCAAAATATCACTCTGGTACCTTGTACTCCTACACATCTTTGGAGCACACCCTGTACCCTAAAATTCTGTACTCTGCGAGTTTAAACCAAGTGCAATTTGTATCCCCACTTGGAAATTCTTATTTCACTGTACTCATATAATTTGTGTTTTGGCATTTCATAAAGCACTTTTGCATATTTTTAACTCGGTCAATATTTTTTATTTCTTCATCACTTTCCAGTGTTTTTATTTATTATCTTGCTATATTTCCAAATAAATTTTTTTTATTTTATAAATCATATCATTATATATATATAGTAAAGATATATATATATGTATATATATATATATATATATATGTTATTATATATATATATATATATATATATATATATATATAATATATATTATATATATATACATATATATTGTTATTATAAATATGTTATTATATATACATATATATATATATATATATATATATATATATATATATATATATATATATATATATAGTTATATATATATATATATATAAATATATATATATCATCAAATCCACCATTTCCCCAAGATAGGGGTAAGGTGCGTAACATGTACCGGAAATAGAATAGTAGCAATACACAGGTCGAAAGAAATCCAGCCTTACCCTTTATACCTATATTAGTGAGAACTCACCGCATCAGAAAATCCAAATTTGGTGAGCCCAGGGTCCGACTTAATCCTCCCTTTATATGCGGCATCTCACCAATGGGAGGTTCATCCCTTAGCCCAGGTGGGCAGCATCAAAAGAACAATGTGTTCAGATGGACAAATCTATAGGGGCATGGTAGGTGTGAGAAGAATTGATAAAATTATGGAAATGAACGCATACAGAGTTTGTAGCGGTGTGAAAAGAAGGGATAGTTTATGAATAAAGTGAAAGTACGTTGAGATGGTTTGTCATGTGGAAAGGATGGGATGATAGTCGGTTGGTTATGGATGTATAGTGGTGAGTGTGTTGGGGAATCAGACTGGCTTCGGGAGACCTGAAGAAAAGGACGAGTCAAAGCAGAAGAATGTCTGGAGGAGTTAAATGTGAGTTGCAGTTGCGAGAAGAAAAGGTGCATAATAGAGAGGAAGGGAAGCAGAGTTTTGCAGAGTGGACCTCTTATTCCATACCATAGATCTACTGCTACATTAACACAGGGTAACAACATCATACCCTCACGTAAGACCCCAGGGCACTCAAAGACTTAGTCTTTTTACAACCACCAAGGATTTAATTGCACTGTAGCAGATTTTACTATAATTCACAACTCTCTTACTACACTCGGCATCATCCGTTCCCTTGTCCTGAAACCAATATCCTAAATATTTAACTCAGTCAATGAACCCAGCTGAAGCTCTCACCATCTAGCATAACTTCACACTGAGGACTGTCCTCACTCACAACCATAACCTACGTTATCTTAAGTTTATCTTTCAAAAACCCATACTTTTATTAATAACGTCCTCGTTGGCTCTTTCTCTACCAATCCCTCTCAAACTCTCTTCAGATTCACCGCACAAAACCATATATATATATATATATATATATATTTATATTTATATATATATTTTTTGGGTGGGTTATTGTTGAGGTATATATATATATATATATATATATATATATATATATATATATATATGCTATATATATATATATGATGCAGATAAATATGCTTTTTGTGTAATAAAGCGTTTATAGTGGGTATAGTTCCGAGGGATTGAGGAGAGCAATATACAGGCCCTTTATATATAAAGGGATAAGGTAAATCTGTGTTATAGGTTATTAGTTTATTGAGCGTTGTAATGTAGGGAATATATATGCTGGTATTTTTGGTCGAAAAAGAAAGGCGTGTCTAATGACTGAAATAAGAACTGATTTAAAGAACGTTGCGCAAGCTTAGAAGCAGAGGATGTGGATCAATCTGCAACATTGGTGTCAATGATTGTGGATGGGGTTATAGAGAGTAGTTAAATAAAATTTGTATTAGATTTATGATTGCAACAAGCGCATAATAGATTAATAGGAAGCTCTATGGCAGGGTGTTATTGATATATGGTAGTGGTAGGCTTCTAAATGAATCAAAAGTATGTATGATGACAGTGGAAGTGTGTGTAAGAATAAATGGAGTTGAAAGTGATTGGTTTAATATTAATGAAGGAGAGTGAGACAGGGGTATGCTATGCCTCCTTGGCGATCCAATCTGTATATGTGTATGAGGTTATGAAAGAAAGAATTAGAGGTAGGGGTGAATAGAGATGGTGTTAGAACAATGGAGAATGGAAGAGAGTGGAGGGTTCCCTACCTATTACATGAGGATGATTGGTTTTGTGTTCGAATCTGAAAGAGAGTTTAAGAGGACTGGCAGAGAGAGATTTGTGTGTGTAAAAAGAGGGGTTTCAGAGTGAAATAAGAGTAATGTTATGGTTGGGAGTGAGGACAGTCTTCGGTATGGAAGCCATGCCAGATGGTGAGCAGCTGGAAAAAGTGTCTGAATTTGAATATTTATGGATATATGTTGAATGAAAAGGACGGATGATGCAGAGTGTAGTAGGAAAGTTGTGAATGGCAAAAAGGCTGGTGAAACTAAATCGTTGGTGGATGTAAAGGGACTACGTCCTGAGCGCCCTAGGGTTTTCCATGAGGGCATATTGTTACCCGTGTTAATGATAGTAGTGGGACTTCATGGTCTGGAATAAGAGGTATAGATTTACAATGTGTTCAGATGGACAATCTTATTGGCGTGTTAGGTGAGAAAGAAATGATAAAAATGAGGAATGAACGTATTAGAGATGTTTGGGGGAGAATGGGGTAAATGAGAGAATCAAATGAAAATACGTTGAGATGGTTTGGTCATGTGGAAAGCATGGATGATAGTCGAAGCCTTGTTAAACGGATGCACAGTGGTGAGTGTGTTGGGAATTGATCCGCTGGGAGACTCAGCGTGGTGGATTGAGTCAAAGGAATGCCTGGAGATAAATGAGTTTGGCAGAGGCGAGAAGATAGGTGCATAACAGGAGCAGGTGCCCCAGGGTTTTGTGAGGCGGTATGGTTGTAGACCCACCTGGGCCAAGGAATTGAACTCCCACATTGACGAGACGTCATAGCGAGGGTCCATCGAGGTCCCCTGAAACTCTATGGTGTATTTTTCTGACTGCGACGAGTTCACTAATTGGTATAAAGGGTAAGGCTGGGCTTTCTTTTTACTTCTGCTTCATATTCTTCTACTATTTTTCTTCTTCCGGTGCACATGTTACGAACCTTACCCCCAGTCTTGGGAGAGAAGATGGGTGATGATGATGATGATGATGATGATGATGATGATGATGATGATGATGATGATGATGATGATGATGATGATATATATATATATATATATATATATATATATATATATATATATATATATATATATATATATATATTATATATAAATATATATTTATATTTATTATTTTATATAATATATATATATATTGATATATTATATATATAAATTATTTATATATATATATATATATATATTATATTATATAAATATATATACATACATATATATGTTATTATTATTATTATTATATATATTATATATATATATATATATATATATATATATATATTATTATAAGTTTCAACACTTTTTTAAACGTTACTCTGATGTACCCGCTGTATCATACTTGTACTTGAACAAATTCTAGAGTACTTGTACTTGTACTTGTACTTAAACAATTCTAGAATACTTGTACTTGTACTTGAAAAAATGTACTTGAACCCAAGCCTGATATATATATAAATAATCTTTTAACAAATTATTATCATTTGAGGAAAATAATTTGTTACATAATAACATTAAACAACAAAAATATTAGTTATTAAACAAAATAAACTATTGCAAACTGTGCATTAAATTTAATGAACAACATCATTGTTCAATCATTCCACAAAGATCAAACAATGACACTGTTTATTCTGTGCTACTTTGAAGAAACGCAGAATTGATTATTTATTGATGCTCTTGGCTATGTATGGACTTATCTCAGAATATATCTCTGTCTATGACATCTGATTAGATTTCCCTTTCAACTCTCTCTCTCTCTCTCTCTCTCTCTCTCTCTCTCTCTCTCTCTCTCTCTCTCTCTCTCTCTCTCTCTCTCTCTCTCTCTCTCTCTCTCTTCTCTATCTCTACTCTCTGACCTCTCTCTCCTTCTTCTTCTCTTCTCTTCCTTTCTTCCCCCACCTCTCTCTCCTTCTCTCCTCTCCTGCTGAGAAGAAACTCACTTCGCGTAATTGACAAGAAAAAAATTAACAAACACTGTATGTATAAATAGTATATTCAAAAAAAAAGATAACATATATATATATATATATATATATATATATATATATATATATATATATATATATATATATATATATATATATATATAAACTTTAGGAAATTAAACTTTCTTATGTAGATATTATTTAAAGCAATGTTACTGGAATGCCTTAGGCCACAAAACTGAAAGGCCTCGATCGAGAAGTTTTCGGCAGAATGAGCGAGAAACAGCTTTCTCGTTCATTCACCACTCTGAAGATTCCCTGAATCAAAGAGGCGAAAGCATTGATTTTTGTGAATGCTTTGAAGATTTTGTGTTAAAATATATAAGTAGTGCAAATATCGTAACCTATGTAATATAAATTAAAAAAAATTTAATGTGTGGAAATTCGAGCTAGGTAACCCAACACGTTGGCTTTCTTAACTTTTAAATATATATATAGCAGTGGAGTATATATATATAGTTATTAAGCATGGTTACGGCTGGGTTGGCTGGAGCAGCGGGCAGCAGCGCGCCGGTTGCTGGCGCTGCTGGCTGCCGGGCTGGCTGGGCATACAGCGCTGCTGGCTACGCTGCTGGGCTGGCAGCTGGCATGGCATGGTTGGCTGGAGCAGCATATGCTGCTGGCTAAGGCTATATTATTTATAGCGATATGTTATATAGTATAGAGCATATATATATATATATATATATATATATAGGTAGTATATATATATATATATATATATATATATATATATATATATATATATATATGTGTGTGTGTGTGTGTGTGTGTGTGTGTGTGTGTGTGATAAAAGAATAAAACTGCAAGCAATTGAGCTCAAGTTGAAAGAAAAAATACGAAATGAATAATGCTAATCAGAAGACACAAAGAAAAAGTGCGATGACTAGAAAGGGAAAAGAAGAGAAAGAGATAGTAGAAGACAGACAGAGAGACAGGCAGACAGGAAGACATACATACATACATACATACATACATACATACATACATACATACATACATACATACATACATACATACATACATACATACAGAGATAGATAGATAGATAGATAGATAGATAGAAAGATAGATAGAAAGATAGATATGAAATTACTGAAGGGTGAAATTTTATTTCTTTTACTTTTTGTTTTTCTTAGAAATAACCAAAATATTACAAGCAATTTATCTTTATTCAAAGTTCATGATACATACATAATGTATCATAAAATACGTGTGATGCATAATCAGTAAGACGCATCGGGTTTGCCTTTAGACTAATCCATATTAAATTTAACTATAATATCTTATGAGGAACCTGTGGTTTGAATAATAATAATAGAATGAATTTTATTTTATTTTGAGATTCATATTGTGGTGTGCATACAGCATTGTTTTTCCCTTTAATTTTTAAATTGTCATATTTCGAACTGAAATTGAGAATATTAGAGTTATAGCAAGTATTCTAGATAAACTTAAGATTTATTTTTAAAAAATGTGGAATAAAATTAAGCCCTCGAAGGCAAGAAAACCGTAAAATTAATTTCTAGAATTTGACTTTTAAATGGTAATTTCATTCCGTAGCTTATGAATGGAATTTAATTTACATTTTTATGCATTTCTTTCCTCGTTTTCAGAAAGTAGAGCCATGGGTGAAAATTAACAGACTGAAGACCTAACCTTTGGCATATATATATATATACATATATATATAAAATATATATATATAAGATATGTAGAGAGGCAAGATATTATATATATATATATATATATTAGTTATATATATATATATATATATATATATATATATATATATGGGTGAAAATTAACAGACTAAAGATCTATCTTCCTTAAGCGGAAAGATTTTGTTTATATATATATTTATTATATAGTATATATATATTAGTATATATATATTATATATATATATATATGGTTATTATTATATATATATAAATATATATATATATATATATATATAATATATATTTTATATATATATATATATATATATATATATATATATATATATATATATATATATATAGATGAGAGAGATAGATAGATAGATAGATAGATAGATAGATAGATAGATAGATAGATAGATAGATGTGTTCAAAAATTAGTTAAAATGGAAGGGAATATATCAACCAATATATACCAATATAACATGCAAACGCCGCCATTTAGAGTAAAGACTTTCACAACCAAATCGAAAGTATTGAGGACAAAACGACATCCTTCTGACAAAATATTGTGCAATATATATATATAGCTTACCCATTCACCCCCTCCCCATCAATTAACAAACTTGTGGACACGTCTATACATACAAAACACAAATACTTTCCACCGTCCATGCAATCTTAGGAAAGATGAATTAAAAGTAGGGATTAGTGATGCGAGTTAAGACGGGGTATCATACGCCTATATTTTTTGACTCAATCGAAGTATAATTATAAATGTATCTCTGCTCTTAGATTGTGCCATTTCGTTTATGTATCATTAATTAAGGAAAATATAAAGTTTAGAAAACGAAACGTTTCTTATTGATATATTACACGACACGTGATGCATGACACGTGATGCATGACACGTGATGTATGACAAGTGATGCAATGGATACGAATTTACAGGATAAGTATGGATGAAGTTTGTTAAATTTTGCATGTATGATATGAAAGCATGACTCTGGAGCGAAAACAGCAGCGTTATGGGTGGAGATCAAACTTGAGCCGGAGTCGGACAGAAATATTTTTCGGTTTAGACAAAATCGGAGAAAGAACTGGAACAGGATACAATCAAATTATTTTACCATAAACTAAAGGTGTGCGGGACCGGCCATTGCCAAATAATTTTAATATGATGGAATCGGAGCCGCAGTCGAAGCACGCCAACTTTAAATAGTGACCCAGTGTTGAGTCCTGCAATATATATATATATATATATATATATATATATATATATATATATATATATATATATATATATATATATATATATATATATAATATATAGTGATCTCCAGCTGTTGATATATATATATATATATATATATATATATATATATATATATATTCTTTTAACAAATTATTGTCATTTCAAGAAATTAATGCTATATAATAATATTAAACATCAAACACGTGACTCATTCCTTTCATATTAGTTCATTAAACAAAGTAAACTATTACAAATTGTGAATTAAATATAATGAACAACATCACTCACTGTTCAATCATTCCACTAAGATCAAACAATGACACTGTTTATTCTGCGCTACTTTGAGTCTTTGACGTAGCACATGTTGATTCTTGATGCTCTAGGTTATGTATGGCTTTGTTTCAGAATATCTACCGACCAATTTATTGTAACTAATTAGATTTTGCTCTCTCTCTCTCTCTCTCTCTCTCTCTCTCTCTCTCTCTCTCTCTCTCTCTCTCTCTCTCTCTCTCTCTCTCTCTCTCTCTGTTACTAGAAGGAAACTCACCTCTATAATGTGATTCAGTTAAATTTAGAATACATTATATATATATATATATATATATATATATATATATATATATATATATATATATATATATATATATATATATATATATATATTGTTTTATATATATTAATATATATATATATATATATATATATATATATATATATATATGGATAAGGTTTACATTCTGGCCGCGCTCATGATTTTGTCTATGTTCAAAATCGATTGTCTATATTTTGATATCGTTTAAACCCATTTGCATTTCTATATAAATATTAAGTCATGTAAACAAATCAGCCGAGCATTTTAAAGGCGAAAGCCGTACAAGTAAGACGTTCTTTTATTGGTATCCAAAGTTACATTTAAACATTTATTTAGTGACTTTTAAATATTAAATTATGTGATTTAATACATATTTGTAATGACAATGCACTTAACAGCATTTTGTAAGCAATTTTTAAGCAAAATAGCTAAAAAAAAATTTCTATTCTAATGAAGAAATATTCAAACTAACAACAAGGCCCAAGTAAATGACTATCTTATACACTACGTCAAAAATAGTATGTATTACAAGATATATATATATATATATATATATATATATATATATATATATATATATATATATATATATATATATATATATATATATATATATATATATATATATATATATATATATATATACATTTCAAATAGTCTAAGTGGGTTTGAACCCTTACCATTGAGATGGTACTCCAGAGGTACCTCGAGACCACGATTGGCTAAAGGAAACCCATCATCGGTACCTCTGAAAGTAGCCAATCGTGGTCTCGAGGTAACATTCTGGAGTACCATCTCAAGGGTAAGGGCTCAAACCCATTTAGGACTATTTGAAATATGCAAATAATTGTGCCGTTTATTGCACAAATATCTTTGAATATCTAATAATGTCCGGTTAAAAATTACCCAGTGATGCTTATATATATATATATAGTATGCTAATAAATGTATATATTCAATATAACATTGACAAATATAGTTCACAAGAAATAAGAAGTATGCCCAATAATAATAATAATATATATAATATAATAATCTTTCTTCTTCAATATTATTGTATATATATATATATATATATATATATATATATATATGTATATATAATATATAACTTAATTTTTGTTTTAATAATAGCTTTAATAACAATAATAATAATATATGTAATATATCTTCTCATAAATATTTATTTATATGTGTATATGTAATAATAATATATAATAATATATCAACTATATAGTAATATATATATATATAGCATGTATGCATATGTATTCGTTTATAATATAATAATAACCAATAATAATAATAGCTATATATAATACAACTTAATATATATATATATATATATATATATATAATAATAATAAATATATATATATATATATATATATATATATATATATATATTCATTATATATATATATATATATATATATATATATATATATATATATATATATATATAATAACTCTTTATAAGTTAAGATATTTCTATATATATATATATATATATATAACTTAATATGTATTGTTTGTAACTTAATATTATATATATATGTATATATATATATATGTATACATATATATCTATGTATGCTGTATGTAGCATAACTTAACCAACATATATCTTAATATATATATCTTTACTCTGCTATATAACAACCTTATATACAGTATGTATATAATATATATGTATAACAACAACAACAATATATATATATCACGCTGCATAGCTTTGGAATAATAGCAGTAATAACGTATATCATATTCTAATACTAAATCTTCTTCTAACTTTTCTATTATAATAATAATATACGGTAATAATAATATAATAATAATAATAATATATATATATATATATATGTATATCTATAGTAACTAATAACCTTAATAATATATATATATATGTATATATAATAACTAAAAAAATATAACAATTATTGTTTCTTGCTCTAATATATGCTAATATATAATAATATAATAATAATAATATGTATATATATATATGTAATATATTATATATATCAATAATATATACAATTCAAATATATATATATATTAACAACAATAATATATATATATACGATTTGACTGTAATAATAATATATATGTATATCATCAAATTAAATACACTAATAACATAATAATATATATATATATGATAACTTATATATATATAATATATATATATATATATATATACATATATATATATAATATATTTATATAATAATATATATATATATATATGTAATATGTATAATAATATAACATAGCATATGTATAATAATAATAATAACTTAATACATATATATATATATATATATATGTATAAATCTATATATATGTATATACTCTATATATAATAATATATATGTATAATAATATAATATATAACTGTAATATATATATATATATGTAACTTATATATGTAACTGCTCTTCTGCTGCAACCAGCTGTAATAACCAGCCAACCTTATGGAAATATGTATGGATATGGAAGTATAGCAATATATAATATATATGTATAATATAGTATAATATATATATGTATAATAATAATAATAATATATATATGTATATATACTATAATATGTATATAATAATAGCCAACGCCAACCAATAACCAATAATATAAGTATATATATATATAATAACCAACAATAATACTTATATATATATACGTAATAGTATATAATATAATATATATATATATAATAATAGTAATATATATATGCTAATAATAGCATAACCCATCATACTGCTCTTCCCTTTCTCACCTGCTTATATAATATATATATATATATATATATATATATATATATATGATAAAAGAATAAAACTGCAAGCAATTGAGTTCTAGTTGAAAGGAAAAATACGAAATGAATAATGCTAATCAGAAGACACAAAGAAAAAGTTCGGTGACTAGAAAGGGAAAAGAAGAGAAAGAGATAGTAGAAGACAGACAGAGAGACAGGCAGAAAGGAGGACATACATACATACATACATACATACATACATACATACATACATACATACATACATACATACATACATACATACATACATACATACATACATACATATATAGATAGATAGATAGATAGATAGATAGATAGATAGATAGATAGATAGATAGATAGATAGATAGATAGATATGAAATTACTGAATGGTTAAATTTTATTTTCATTTATTTTCTGTTTTTCTTAGAAGAAACCAAAATATTACAATCAATTTATCTTTATACAAAGTTCATGATACATACATAATGTATCACAAAATACGTGTGATGCATAATCAGTAAGACGCATCGGGCTTGCCTTTAGACTAATCCACATTTAATTTAACTAAAATATTTCATGATGAGCCTGTAGTTTGAATAATAATAATAATAGAATGAATTTTATTTTATTTTGAGATTCATATTGTGGTGTGCATATAGCATTGTTTTTCCCTTTAATTTTTAAATTGTCATATTTCGAACTGAAATTGAGAATATTAGAGTTATAGCAAGAAATCTAGTCACACACACCTACATAAGCTCTCTTTTCACCTCTCTGACCCAAGATTAACCGCTATTCTCATTCTCACATATACAATATCCTGGTAGAGTCTGGAACACTTAAAGAGGAAATTTAAAGAGTAGAATGATTATTGACATGTGTGTGGATAGATATACTTTAAGTATCAATTAGAATATTTTAAACAATTTACGATTATGGAATGAAATATAACCAACTGACCCTCCATACGACTCTTTGAAATTGTTTAGTCAATAAAAAATTATAACAAAGTTACTGATAAAGATAAGGGGTCATGAACCCCCCCCCCTCAGAAAAAAAAATTTTTTACTCCAATATCTGCCCAAACTAGTTAAATATAAAATTTACCTTGTAAATATAAAATTTTAAGACTTTGTAACTTTTCAAGTTTATTTCTCTAGTTTTTTATTACGTTTTCCTTTCTACAAAGCTCATTTCAATCTTTCCATATATGTTTAATGAAAATGGGCAGAGGATAAAAATGTTGCTATCCTTTTATTTCTAGATTTGATACTAAACCATTCGTCTATTCCCATTTTAGATAAACTTAAGATTTAGTTTTAAAAAAAGTGGAATAAAATGTATAGCCACTGAAGCATTGAGAGACTATTCGACCCAGCGCATCACAAAAATAAAGAATAAATAATGAAATATTAAATAAATAATAGATAAATATATTGTAGGACGGGTGAAATAGGAGGGGAGCAGTAGCTAATGCCAAGTCGAACGTGCCATCACTAATGCACTAATAACTAATCACATTGTGAGATCAATATATATATATTTATGATTAATATAAAATCAATATAAATTATTCTCACTGAAAAATAATCTCTGATTTATAATCTAATATAATAATACATAGATAAAATAAGTAAACATATTATTTCACTATAGGGAGAGGATAGGACTATAGTGAATATCCATGATTGAATTAGTACTATATATGGAACTTATACCAGAGAATTTATGTAGATGAATCATAATAATCGATCAATAATAGACATTTGAACCTTCTCTTAAATTTGTTTTATATACTTATAAAGTTAATTATTATTCACTTTTTAACACCTAAACGCTTAACGTGAGGGAAAGTGGACAACAATTTGGAGTTGGATGAAGTAAACACGGGGTTATAAGGCAACAAGGACTGCACTCAGTGTGCTTAGTTTATTAATCAAATGGACAACCTTCCCCGAATATATATTATAAATATATATATATATATATTATCCCGACGTCATTACTATCTACTAATTATATTGGTCTCACTATTATCAATACTTGTAAATATTATATAGATAATAAAATTGATATTAGTAGCTTAGGACTAGGTAGCCAGGACTATAATTAAATAAGTACATATTCTAGTCATTGTGAATATATATATTATTATATATATATATATTAATATATATATAATAATACTATATATATATAGGATATATATATTTATATAATAATTATATATTATATGCGTGAATATAGTCATTATATAGAACAATCACATTATCAGTATATCTATATATATATATATTATATAATATATATCCATATTATATAATAGTATATATATATATATATCATCGTAATTGACATGTATCCGAATGATGATATGTTTATTGATAGATTTTTGTAAATTAGTAAGAGAGTCAAAGTGAGTTAGATATAATTTATATCAGTAATTATAATAATTTGTGGTAGTTAGTATGAGTATGTGATAGTTATTTAGTATTAGTAGTTACTATGGGTACTTTTGGAATACTTTTATTGTATTACCTCGTAATTATATACTCATTTAATATTATAACGAGATATATACTATATACTGATATATATATATATATATACATATTATGTTATATATCTGTTCGGTTAGAGGAGGTTCGATGCCCATGTGGGGGGTAACGTTACCTATTTCTCGGCTTCACGGAGCGGCCGGCGTGAGCTCGCTCCCATCAACTAGTACTATAGTTAGGTGACTAGTAGACATTATATATGACGGGTGATAAGATGATGGTCCTAGAGGCTTATTATGTTAGTACAATGTAGCGGATGTAGGCCATAGTCATTAGTAGCTGCCAATCACTACCTGACTGTGCATCAATCACCTATAGGTAATTTATAAGTGGAGTTATATTTAGTTTTACCATATTATAGACTTCATATTAAAATGACATAAATTAGAAAATAAATATGAGTGATAAGATACTCACAAATATTAATAATTAATTTGAAATTATGATTAAAGAGAATAATAAGGTGGAATAAAGTTAAAGACATAAATAAGTAAACATACAAAATCTTACTATAGATCTCAAATGAACGATGATATTTTTAGTTTTAAGACAATGACTATATTATTATAATAAGCTTATTCTCTGAGTAGTAATTATTTAACCCAATCTCAATCAAGATCAAATAATATATTGTGAGATTCTGACTTAAGCTATTATATATGAATACAACATTAATAGAATATTATTATCATTATATTCCAATAATATTTCAACGGACCAGAAATAGAACAAAAACACAAAGATATCAATTTCAAGCTTCAGGGTACTTAAAATGATCTTTTAAACATTTTATCTATTATGGAATAAACTGGGAATCAGCTATAATTATATTTAAATTATCTTTGTACCAAAAATCAAAAAAACGAACATAATTTATAAAATATCTATAATTTGGTCTATTATCAAAATTTAATTATCGCGTAGTAGGTAAATAAGTATTATTATTTTAAATCATATATTATAGTCCATATAATTTCTTTATATAGTATAATTTCTTTATATAAGATATAAATTAGCGTTAAAGTTAAACTTGCTTTGTGGTTGAGGAGAAGACTGTTATGTGGAATTTTGTTGTGTTTTTCTATAAAATGATGGAATACTTACAAGGCTTATAGTTGTGCTGCAACATGCCGAGTAAAGTATTCCTAACATTATTAAAGATGACATATGAAATAAATGTCTAGTTCTTCAATAATATAATAAAATAAAATGAAAAGCTAGATACAATAAATAAATAAGATATTATTATTATTATTTGATAATATTATTAGCATATAAAACTGATATATTTTTTTTATGAATTGGCGCCTGAAATCAATCTGCTATTAAAATGAAAAATTATACATAAGAAAACTATATAATATAATAATAAATATGTAATTTACTAATTTTTATTAATATTTTTTAAATGAGTAAAAATTATAGAAAAATATAACAAGTTTTATTGGTTTTATTTATTTGTTATTATTTTACATGATACTTATGTTAACTAAGTTTGTTTAAATTGAAAATGTCTGAAGTGTAACGGCTGAAAATACTCGGATACGGTAGATAGAGTACTGTCTACAAGTAAATGTCCTCAATTACAGGATATTGGTTATATTAATGGAGAAATTTCTCCCAGGGAAATGAATATATATTTTATAATTTCATGAGAGTGACTCAGTAGTTATTAGACATTAGGTGCGATAATGGGAGTCTGTTTAATTGTTTGATTTATTATTTATGTAATTATGTATTATTTCGATATTATATATATATAGTTTATTAATTATTGTATTGATTAGCATAATTTCATTTATTATAATTATTATACAGATTATGTTTTTCGGTGTCTTTTATAAACCTTTATATTATCTTAGTATTATTATTTACTTAAAAGTTTTAAAGAGCTAAATTTATATAAAAAATTAAAATGAATGTATATCTTGCATTATTGAATCCTTGTTGTGTATAGTTATTTTATTATTTATTTATTAAATATTAGATATAATAATATATATAACATTATTATTATATAGGTATTACTGTTAATTATTTATGCATCTAGTGCATTCAATTCGAAATCAGCATCTACTCGTTGGTCGAATGTAACAGCATGGATGAGAACTCACGATCTAACGTTCGTAGCTCTTCACTCTCCTGCACCTCAGGTCTCATATTTCAAAGTTTTTAACGATAAGGCTATACGTAATACTGGTTAACATCATCTCACCACAAAATTCAAAGTCTCTTCACAGAAATCTCTCTGCGTCAGCTGCAAACTAACGGTTGCCATAGTTTCATGTAGCATTTGTCGGATTTTTGGTCTGTCCATCAGTTTGCATGATCATGCATGTTCTATTGCTACTCGATTACTCTCATTCATTATTCATCTTTTAATCTTCTATTGATATCTGGATTATTCTTCTCACAGTATTGATGTACTTATCTGATTCGAGTTTCATTGCTACAGGTTCTCATCTCATTCATTATTCAATTTACTCTCGCATATCAGTCATGTATAATTATTATTATTAATGTATTATTATAAATCTTCCTTCTTCGCTATCTTTCTTCTTTTCTCTTCTTCTTCTTACTATCTATTGATTTATCTATTAATTATTATTATTCACTCATTATTCAATTATTATTATTATTATTACTTATTTATTATTATTCTATTATTATTATTATTACTGATTATTAACTATGATTATTATATTTATTATTATTATTATTCATTATTATTCAAATCATTATTATTAATTATCTATTATTATTATTATATTATTCTTATTATTATTATTTTATTAATATTTTTATTATTATTTATTATTACGCGAAATGAGTTTATTGATTAATTATCTAATCTCATTACTCTATTTATTACTCTATCTAGTCACGTTGTCACCAGTAATTATTTGAAATGATTAGGTGTGATTACGCTTATTTTTCCTGAGTTTAAGATTGTCTCTATTTGTGTAAGTTTACTTATTCCCATTATGGTTAATTAGGGAGGTTATTAGATCATTATATGAATTCATTTGAAGCATAGTGGTTTTAATGATTATATTGAAAGTTATATGGAATTATTATTAGCTTATATTACATTATATATTATTATTATTCAATTAATTATTATTATTAACTATATATATAATATGCGGGGGTACAATTTTTATAATTATCATAATTTTTAATTTATTAATATTTTTTATTCTATTATTTTTATTTTTATTTTTATATCTTTGTATTTTTTAATTTTTTATTATTAATTATTATTTATCTAATATTAACATAATATTGATTAATATTATTATTTCATTGATTACAATCTATTATTATCCACATTCGAGTATATGATGATGATATTATGGGTGTAGAAAGTTATTGTAACCCATAATTATTGAGTTTTATGAAGGAGAAACGTGACATAATGAGACTAACGTATTCAATTGGGAATAGTTAAACTCTCGCATTTGCCAATATCATTATGTAATCGTATAGTAGATACTCTATTCGTTTAGTGGATTATTAATTATGTTATTATTATAATAGTATTATCTACTTATTATTATTGAGGTAATTCCATCTGCACTCATTCCAATTATTATCACTCCTCATTAATATTAGTTAGTGCCACTATTATTCATTACTTTATTATTTATTATATAATGATAATTCATTATTATTATTATTATTTATTATTATTATTATAAATTGTAATTATTAACTTATAAATTGTAATTATAATTATAATTATTTATAATTATTATTAGTTATTATTATATTAGTTAATTGCTAACTGCAAAATATGTGATTGATGATTAATAATGAGTTAGTTATCTATCTGATTCCATTGATCTGCGTGAGTATAGCTATTGTTATTATTATTATTATTAGTTATTATTTATTATTAATTTTTTATTAATGATTGTATATATTGATTATTATTGGTAAATTATTATTATTATTGGCATTATTGTAATTATTTTATGAGTAATAATATTATCATTTTTTTATTTATGTAAAATTAAAAATACTCTAGTGTTATATAGTATTAAGTGATTTTGGATTATTATTTATATTGAGTCTAAATTATTATTCTTATTATTGACATTGAGTGGTATTATATATACATATCAATATTAAATAAAATTAGAATTTGAGTTTTGAGGTATTGAAAAAAACTCATAGCTTACTCAACTGTACAATCCTATTTGTATTCCGGAACTCTGCATCGGGATAGGTCACTAGGTATTAAGAATATTATTCATCTAGTTAATTGGGCGGTTAAATTACCCAACTGAGTATCGTTGATTTTAGGTTAACGTAAATATAACACGATAGGAACCCAATTAGAGATTAGTGAGCTTATATGAACTGTGATAAAAGGGAAGGATAGGTCCATCAGTGTATGAGATTGATATGTATTTCGTCGCTCCTTTAAACATGATGCCATCACGAGACCATCAATAACTGTACATCTCACACATATTTTGATGACGAATATAATAATCAGAACAATATAAATAGCGGGGTAGTTCTGTTATACATGCGGAGGCTCAAAGGACCACACAAAAATACATCTAATTGAGTGTTGCTAATATAGTGTGCCCCCAGTAGATTTCTTAAAAGATCGTAGCGGGATCGTGGATTATAGAGAAAAATTTTATTGTAATAGTCTATTTTAATATTATAGCATCACAACGATAAATGTCTTGAGCTTATTGAAATTGCTAAACTATTATCAAACATTCAGTGTTGTGATCCTCTGTATTTAGTATGTATGACAAATGTACTGTTATCTTGAATAAATATCTTTATTTGATTTTGATTTTTGATCATATTATATATTTATATTACGATTATTAATTATTTATTATTTTATTATTGAGAGTTATTATTATTAATTATTATTAATTTTCAGATTTCTTTACGTACTAATGTCATGGTTTGTATTACATATTTCTCCTAATAGTCGCAGTAAGTATAGGTGAGTAAGCAAGACCTACAGAGTCAGTGCCCAGTGATACGAGCCTATGGTAATACGATATACTTAATACCCTTACTCACATCAATAGTTAGCCCAAGAAGAGGTGTGAGATAAATGGTAGTTATAGTGAAGAAATCAATGTCCTTCCCCGCCAAGATTAGTCAATATTAATGCACTGTGACAGCTCTCTAAGAGTTTTATTCTCTCGATCTTAACACTTGTTTATAATTATATATATAGTGGTGATAGGAAAATAATTAACATTTTTTAATTAATAGCCTTTCATATATATACGCTAATATAATTAAATATAAACTGCAAAGTGTCCTGATTTGGTAAAAAAATTCATAGTTTATATTTTTACATTGACTAGTATATATATATAGTAATATTAATATAAATAGAAAAAGACCGCAACTTTCAGTGCATAGACAGCAACAGAGAAAATAAATAACACAATAATGAAAAATCATCAATAATTTCTAATAAAAACAAAAATGAAAAAAATGAAAAAAATGGAGATCAACATAGTAAGATTGTACTGTAGTCGATCTAGATAAAGAGTGTCAATAATAACTATCAAGTTTTATATTCGAAGATCAAAAAGTATTTTATCCTGAGATTTACTGGGTGATCATTATTTTAAGATAATAATAAGCTTAAAGCTATTGAGGAAGTCATTTTATATTTCACTTAAAATTCTATTATATGAGAGAACAGGTTATCGATAACCCGTATCTTATATAGACCTAGTCACAGTACATAATAGTATAATCTTACGTTAAAAAATAAAATATATATAAATCGCTATAACCTATAGTTACTATATATTATTAGTTATAGTTACAACTTTTGTTTGGAATAACGAATCCAATCAGTTATAATATACATCTGAAGGTAATACATATTCTCAAAAGAATATAGTATATCTACCTTACTATTATTGGGGTAGGGAGGCGTTAGTAACTATGTACTATCCCATACTAACTTATAGCAAATAAAGTGAGCCTAGTTACTCAGGTACTTTTATCACTACCTATATATAATACGCGTTATTGAGTATTAGTTAATATTGAGAAGCTATTATTTATATTACTTTAAAGTAGTACCTGAATTAAATACTTAGTCTATTTCACTAATATACTATAGATAGCTAATAATCACCAAACTATCTATATAGTATCCGTATAAGCTACCACTTTATGTTATTATTATTTAATTATATATATATATATTATATATATTAATTTAGCTAAAACTACTAAATCAAGATAAGCTAGCTATATATAGTCTACTTAAAATGTATTCGTATATAGGTGGTAGTAAACCCTTACCCTCATATATACCTATATTATATATATATATATATCATATATATATAATATATCACATTGTCAATATATCACATATATGTCAATATATCACATGTATTTCGAAATAAATATCGAAAATTAAGAGCTACTCATTTTTTGGTCTCGAGTAATATAGGCCTATTTAGTACTGATATACCTTATATATATACAATTCATGTCCTGGTGGAGTGGGACCATAAATTCAGATATGTATCAACGTATTATGACATTCAATTTATTTTATATATATAGAGTAATAATTATACTAAAATTAATAATATATATATGATATATATATATATATATATATATATATGATATATAATATAATCTATATAATATATAGTATATATATATATATATACGTATATATATATTATATATATTTATATATATATATATATATATATATATGAAATTGACTTTTCACGTTTTAGGTTAAGTATTATTCCAGCAAGAGTTTTGGGGGGAAAAAATTATTATTACAATTCGTATTTCCATGACGCTCATCATTAATACTCATGAATCTGAAATACTCTCATTATTTGTTGTTTTATCACCACTTTATTTTTTATTATTGATAATTTCAAATCCACAAGAGTCGGCTTTCGTTTTGCTCTTTTAATTAAGCCATTTACAATTTTCGAAATGTGTCTTTGATGAGTTTGCGTTTTCGACAATATTTCGAGCAACTCCTCTACTGAACACCTGCGTAGACAAAATCACGACAAAGAGCGTCCACCGGGTGGCGGATTGGGGGAACAAGGCTTACTTGCTCTAATTTATTATGATAAATGACTCGGTCGTTGATTAAATATCCTACCAACCCGCATTTGGCCAGCTTAGTGAGGTATTGCTCACATCTCATATATATAAATATATATATATAATATATAATACTATACTTTATTAATATATATATATAATATATATATATATATAGTAATATATATATATATATATATATAGTTTGATATATATATATATTGTTATATAATATATATATATATGTGTGTGTGTGTGTGTATGATGTGTGTGTGTATGTGTGTGTATGTGTGTGTGTATGTGTGTGTGTGTGTGTGTAGGTGTGTCAGGGTGTTTGTGAGGGTGTCTTTTGAGAGTGTGTGTGCGTGTATTGGCGTGTGGCTGTGTGACTTTGATCCAAGATGCGAGAACAACACAAAAACAAACAAGAACACAAAATGGATAGATATATTTGCTTGAAAATTTTCAGAATTAATTAATTTAAAAAAAATGGAAAAAAGTTTATTTTGAAAATTAGGGAGTCTTAAATTTTGTTGGAATTTTTATATCACACCACAAATTTTGCATAGTGAAGAGAGTCGATAATTTCCTTTATTGGAAGAGGAAGATCCTCATAAATTTCTCCTCAAAATTAACTTTCATTTCGATTTTTCCCAAAAGTAGCCTACAAAATATTATATTATATTATATATATATATATACTATAGTATTAGTACTATATATATATATATTATATATATCTTGTATTCATAGTATATATATAATATTATATATATAATATGTATTAATATCTATATATATATATATATATATAGTATATATATATATATATATATATATATATATAATATATATATATTTAGGTATATATATATAACTGCTTTTAAGTATAATTAGATACAAACGATAGTGGATTGGTGGGGGGGAGGGCGAATTTTTAGCGGCGGGAATTTGCTATATCGCTCAGCCGTAAGATGCACGATTCCGATTCCGTAATAGCTCAGCGTAATAACAGAAGTTGCGCCTTTTCAGGAGTGCGGTCACAGACTCTTGCCGTATTGTCCTGATTAGGCTAAATATTATATAGTGAAATATGATAGTATGAAGGTAGAATAGTATAGTTATAGATATATCATATATATATAAATAAGATATGATATAATTAATCAATATATAATATATTTATATATATATATATTAATAATATATATATATATGTAAGTAATAATAAGTTATATATTATAATAAAATATATATATTGAGCCCCAAAACATTGCAAGTTTCAACTGATATTTTTAGATTATTTAAAACTATAAAGAGTATATAATTATATTAGTGATTAGTATCTAGATTCTCTTTGATTTATAATTAATTGTATCTTTTGCTAAATGTCGAAATGAGTATTAAATTTATATTGTAGACTTCGGTAGGGGTTTCCTAATTTAATTTATCCACTAAAAAGACAACTATGCAGCAATCTAGTTATGTTATTTATCAAAATCTTACAATAAATGAACATTTTTTTTTTTTTTCTGTATGTTTGAGAAAAAAAATTTTTTCTTTAAATTCTCTGAATGTATGAGAAAACAAATCAACATCACCTTGATTTTTGATTAATCAATGACTCTTAAGTTCTGTGTGGGGCAAAAACATAACATTACTCTCCGTTTCCTGAGATTGCTAAAAGCTGCGTGGATGCCGAGTTTTGTTTAGGTAAGATAAAATTGATCCTCCAATTCTGAGAGGAATCTTTCACTTTCCACGGAAAAGGGGACCGAAGCTTGAATATTTTCTAGCAAGGAGACCCAAATGCTGAAAGGTACCTAGTTCCTTTATTCGATGACCACCTTGTAAGGGACTTTCCTGAATTTTCAATAAGTTCCATAATATTAGTTAGGTTCACTTCTACTTTTATAACCTCATCAACTTTTATCTCAAGATATGTGTCTTTCTAGTTGGAAATGGGTTCCATTGAGATTTGCTGTTGTTTCAGTCTTGTTATCTTTAAATCCCGAAAATTTTCAAAACTGAAGTTAAACTATTATCTTCCGTATCACTTTTTTCGCCACATCTTTCCAAGTTAACTGTAAGAATATCTGAAAATTGGTTGGTTAAAGTAGTGGAAACTGTTTTCCTTTCCTTTATACAAATAAGATATATTCGTTGCAATACTAATTTTAATTTCCAAATACTATTTATCTTCCATTTTTTTTAATATGTTATAAATCATCTCAAATATTTTTCACATTTCTAAATCTTATATCTAGATATTTAGTAAGCTAATTATTTTGTAATTTGTTTAACTCCTAAATTTTAATTTTTTACCTGAAATTTTTCCATGCTGATACTGTAGACCCGAGTCCCTCAATAGTTCTTTTTTTCTGACTCTTGGTCAAAAAATATGTAAATCATTTCCATATTTGGGATTATTGCGATGCCATTGATCCCTTGTGGCTCAATCTGAAAATTGGTTTGAAGGAGTAGTGGAAACTGTTTTTCCTTTCCTTTATACAAATATATCTCGCACATCCAGTGCTTAAAAATATCTTCCACTTTTATTATATTGTTATAATCATCCCCAAGGAATGTAATTTTAAAGCGTGGATCAGGATAGGTAGCAAGCACAAGATTCTTTATCAGTAAAGAAATGCTGAAAATCTATTTTTTACCGAATTTTCCTGCTGATACTGTAAACCCAAGTCCCTCAAAATAGTTTTTTTTTTCTGACTCTTTTAAAAAAAATGCAAAGCATTTTCATTATTTGGGATTATTGCCGATGCCATTGATTCCTTGTGGCTCAATAATTAATTTGTACAATCAACAAAATTTTTAAGTAATTTTTAGCAATTTTTCTAAGACTTCCATTGTTTTCTAAGCATAGCGAGGAGAGACTTGCCAGAGATATGAAATGAGAGGCCGTCTTTTGTTCAAGAATTTTTTTAAAGCATAGATATGCTGGCTATTACATCTGTTTGTATATCCTGAATAAATCTTGTGCTGTGGTAAATTAAATCTAGTTTGATATTCTCATACTGGAAAAATAGCTTGGGGCGAGTAGATTAAAATGACCTACTGATTGTTTGCATATGGATTAATTCTTTTAAGCGTCTCTTTGTTCAATATATGGCATCAAATTGAGAACAGTGTCAAAGAGTGTAAAAAGCCAAAGGTAATTTCTGGAATCCTGTCTTGTGTAACTCCTGCAGCATATTAGGTGCGTTATCCCTACTATAACATGAATTTTATAGCAGGAATATTGAATTCTTCATACATTTTTGAGACAAATCACTTATATTAGATGCTGTGTGAGATACGGTGAAAAGGTGAAACTCGAAGGATAACATTTATATTCAAACTCCAATTATACAAGCCTACAAGGCAAAATATTTCAGCACTGCACATTTACGAGTTCACGGGTATAACTAATTTATCAAAAACATATTCGACATAAACATGCACTAAACGGGAAACAATTGCCCGTTGGAAAATGTTTGCCTGTCTGAAAATCCTAACATGATATCTTAGGCTCTACGTAAAGATGCGCCGCTCAATAAAGTTTTCTTTAATTAAATAGAAATCAGGAGAACTGAAATTATAAAAATCAATACGGCAGACTTCGAAATATTATCTTTTGAAATTATCGATATAAGATCGGCAATAAAAATTATTTTCCAGATTGTATAACCAAAGAATTTCGGTCAAAGAATCGGTATAATTTTGCCGATTCCGATTCCTGAAAAACAGCCGATTCCTCCGATTCCGATAAATCGTCCCATCACTAATATATATATATATATGAATGGGAGAAATAATGTAGATACTGTAAATGTGAATTATTATACAAGATTTTCCAGAAAACGTTTCGTCTCTTATTGACAATTTTTATATTCCCTTCTACTTGAAGCGAGTGTCCTTTCATCCTGAGCAGAGGTAAGGTGACCTCTCTCAACCCATATCGTCCATTTGATCAAATATTTGTTCTTACAAAAATATTAATTTCTATCCTAAACCTAATGATTTGAAAACTCTTTATTCTTTTAATATTGTCTTAGATCGCAAGAATGGTTTTCAAAAGAGCTCTCTACTGGGAACCTCCTTTTCCTTTTTCTATTGCTCATTTCATGACCCCTCGACATTCTAGTGGATAGTTGGTAGTTTCCTTTTCATATCATAAGCTTTTATAGTTAGACTTAAATATTTGATTTTAAATTTTTTCTTCTTCTACAACCTTAATTCTTATTTTCCTTCTGGTTGCCCTAACATGTATAGCAGATGGCATCGCCCATCTTTAAATAAAATAGTAAAGTAATGTTGTTGCAACGGCTCTGTTGTATCCTAGACTCATTTTCGTTGGTTCAGTAATAAAATTCTGTCTACTACTTAATTATCTATCCTCTATGAAGTTAATGACCCCCTTCATTACTTCTTTCCTTTTAAAAGCAACAAACCCAATTGCAAATATATTAGAGAAAAGAGACCATAGAACAAATTATAACCTTATTATGCCATTATTTTAGGTAGAAAAACCATTGTTGTTGCCATTGCTTTCATGCCAGAAAGAATCCTCTTGTATTTTCTGTGATCCCAAGGATCCTCCCCACCAAAGCTGTACTCAGTCCAAGGGAAGTGAAATAAGTACTACTACATGTCCGACCAGTTCACAGAGAGGAGGTGGCAAAAAGAATTTCTTCTCCGTATTCAGGAGCTTTACTTGCCGAAAACATAGAGAAATAGAACGGAATACAGTCATGAAAAGGTAATCGGTGGAACCCAGAGGTGGAAAGAATTTAACAGTATAAGGTGAAGGATTGAAAATAAGAAAAGGTTTAGAATATTTGGTCATCTCCAAGATAATTAGGGTATCGGTAGGGAGCTGCGCCATCTCCATAAGGCTGTTGTGTGGTGAGAAATCTGATTTGAGTTCACCAGCTGTATCTTGAAAATTAGAAGTAAACAATTGGAGGCCGGAACATTGAAATTGACCAAAATGTTCATTTTACAGAAAGGAAAAGAAGAGAGAGAGTGTCCTCTATATGGAAGCTTAGATAGTCAAAAAATTTAACTTAGTCAATAGTGTTAGGATAAAAATAAATAAATCAAACAAATGTATCCGTAGATTCCCTAGAGCCAAAGCATAAGGTACGAAATTTGGAAGTTTCCAAATTAGAAACCAAGAGCACACAACGTCGTTATTCACATGGGCATAACACCAACTATTGGCTGAAAATTGAACATAAAAACAGTGAGATGGAATAGAATAGTTGAATTTGGAATTAGAGTGATGAAAGACCTGAATTTCGGCTTAGAACAAGAGTTGTGATCTAGATAGAGGAAGAGAAGTGATGTTTGAAAAAGATGAAACTAGAATAAAGATCGCCATTGTTTAAGAAATTATAAAGGAAAAAAGACAGTTCATCAGAACATTTATGGTGAAAGAGGAGCTATAATTGGAAGTCACTCCTTTTTTCTCCTCCTAGGCAACCTTTGTGCTTGCTATAATTTTTATAACAGGTGTTAAAACTGTATGTGATAGTGTAAATAGTTCGTTTGATGTGTGAATAATGTAGGAGTGTGTGAAAAATCTTACAGACACTCCTCTTAAGGGTTGAAAGTACTCTGTGAATGAGGAGCAAAGGAACCAATCGTTAAGCCATAGAATGCAAAGAAATGTTCCAGTTCACCTTAAATACACCATTTCTCCAATTAGTGGTAACTATAGTGGTAACCACGGTTGGTGATTTTTTTGATTTTTTGAGGAAAAAATCAATTTTTTATATTTTTTATTTTCTTGATTTTTTGATTTTTGAGATTCGTGACGTCACGCGAAATATAATTTGTAAACAAACTTTTCTTAAGTTCGATATAGTATTATTTTTTAAGTGATTTATTGAATTTTATTCATTCTATATAAATCCAATATCCAAAAATTTTTTTGATATTTTCAGATTCGTGACGTCACGCGAAATTAAATTGTAAACAAACTTTTTTAAAGTTCGATATAGTATTTTTTTTGAAGTGACTTATTCAATCTATGTAAATCAAAATCTTAAAATAGGACTTATAGTCTATGACACAATGAAACAGAAACACTAAAGAGTGTTACGGACTTGTTACGGATTATTTGTAATATTGATGAAACATGATCGTTTGTTGACAAGAGTGTAGGAATTTGGACCACAGTAGCCTTGCTATAATATTATTATTTAAATTTTTTATTTCTATTGAAGTTAAATCACTTAAATATATATAAAAAAAATAAAAAAAATATATAAAAAAACAACAAATCGAAAAAATAAAAAAATCATGATTTTTGGAGCAAAAACTCAAGTGAAAAAATCATTTGATTTATATCAATTGATTTTTTCCGTGCCATCCCTGGTGGTAACTATATCGTTTCGGACAGCCCTGCATTTTTTCACTATATATTAATTTTCGAAAGAATATATATATATATATATATATATATATATATATATATATACTATATATATATATATATATAATATATATATATATATATATATATATATATATATATATATATATATATATATATATATATATATATATTTCACTACATCGAAATTAACTTTCTAATTAATGTAATGAAGATATTTTAATTAGATTTCTAAAAATATTCTTTAATTTTAATTTTCAAAACCACGTGTTTATTAGTGAACCGCCTGGCGACAAATTTCAATAATCTTTTTTTTTTCGATCTTCTCTTAGTTAAATAATTGGATTCCTAATATCGAACATCCTTACAAACATATTTTTTTTTAAAATACCCTAGTTAGAATTTAATAACTGATTTTCCGTAATAAGAAATACATTTTCATTTTTTTAATAAAATCCAAATCCACGCTAGACTAATGACGAAACGAAGTTCACCATTTTTTTTCCTTTTCATTGTTCGTTTTTTTTCTTATCTTCGATATATTAACTGAGTCATTATCTAATACCGTTACTAGCATAATTTTAAATTGACAAAACTTTCCATTCAATTGATTATTCTTAAAAGTTCAACTAAGTTTTAAATAATATTGGAAAAAAATTAATAATAATTTGGATTTTTTTTTTGAAAGTGGCTGAAAAGCCATCCCTCCCACCTTTGAAAACAACTTGCAGAATTTCCAGATTTTTTTTTTTACAGAATAAAATAAACTTTATTACAGACTTAAATAAGGCTGGTTAAAAGCTAAAAGCACAATTTATCCATTATATTCAATTAATTTCAAAATCTAAAATTACTACATTAACAGTTTTAAATAATTTTGGAAAATAAATGCAAACTATATAGGTTTTCGAAAATGGCATCGGCTGACTACAAAAGGGAGACCTGTTTGAGATTATCGGCAGCCAAAATTTCCACTTTCGATATTTCGAGTTTTTAAAATAAATAAGTTAATTTTCATAGTACCACCTTTATTTATATATCAATGTCTTTGTCTTTTAGAAACGAACTCATCGAGATTACTCATTTCATTTTTCATTTAGCTTTTCCTATCTTTCGATAATACGAGAGAAGGCCTTTCGCTGGTCTCGCACTAAGCTACTCCATTTTTTTCCCATAATTTTCGTTCCAATATTTAGATTAAATACGTCACTAGTTTTCTAACTCTTCTCTAAATCTTAATAACAAGAAACATTTATCCTTTTTGTATTCACGAATATTTTTTTAACAAGGTACGAATTCCTCTTAATCCTTCATGCATATCACTTTTTTGTTTTCTTTAAAAGAATTTAATTTCGGAAATTTTCGTGAAATTTAAACCATTTCAATTCATTCCAGCCACTGGTAGCGTAAGGGAAGAAAATTTAGTTAACGTCTGAGCTTAAACGTGAAAGGTAGATTTAGCATTTGTGGACTATTTTTGTAGAAGTGATAGTTAATAAATTAAATAATAATTTCTTTAAAGTGCATACAAACATTTGTTTTGGTACTGTTATCTTTCCCGCCGTATTAAAACATTTGGTAAGGTTCTCTCAATATATATATATATATATATATATATATATATATATATATATATATATATATATATATATATATATATATATATATATATATATATATATATATTTAATGCGTGTATATATATATATATATATTATATATATTATATATATATATATATATATACTATATATATATATATATATATATATATATATATATGTAAATGCATGTGCATGTGCATGTGCATGTGCATGTGCATGTGCATGTGTAAACGTATGTGCGTGTGTGTGCATGCGCTTGTAGATTGAAATACATACCGGTTCATGTTCTATGGTGCAAATCGGAATAATAATAATAATAAAAAATAATAATAATAATAATAATAATAATAATAATAATAATAATAATAATAATAATAATAATAATAATAATAATAATAATAATAATAATAATAAAATTTCTTCTAAAAATCCAGTTTTCCCGTTTTTCCACCTTATTATTTTTAAGCATCATACGTTCGGCAATGCTTAGGACATAGTGAAATATATATATTTGTTTTAGTGCTAAACTCTTTTGTTTACGTTCGGCAATGCTTAGGACAGAGTGAAATACATACTTGTTTTAATGCTAAATTAATTTGTTTCTATTCATGATTTAGTTAATTTTTTGGGGCATTTTTTTAGCGACTTGTTTAAATCTCTGTCATTAATTAAAATAAAAAAAAAAAAAAAAAAAAAAAAAAAAAAAAAAAAAAAAAAAAAAAAAAAAAAAAAAAAAAAAAAAAAAAAAAAAAAAAAAAAGGGCCGTTAACTTTTAAACGTATTTTTCAAATTTTTTTTAAAAAATGCGTTCATGCTTGATAAAATTAAAAGATAAACATATGCTTAAACGCTGCATGTTACAATTTGTAGAGAAACTGTCTGGTAGTTTTTTAAGCAAATTTTAATCGTATTTCTAGGCAATACACTTTTCAATTTTTTTTAACATCCACACTTTCTAAATTTTTTTTTTATTGTGAACATTGTACGTTAATGCACTCATATGGGTAAAACACTGCATGTTAAAGGTATTTCTAAGGAAGTTTTGTCGCCATTCTAACATCCACATTTTTCAATATTTTTTCCTTATTATTCCATTTTGAAAATTGCACGTCAAAAGATTTTTTTTTTTGTAATTTTTTTGAGGGCTTACAATTTTATCTGGTTTTAATTAATTTTTTTTAAAAAAATTACGGATTAATTGTTTTTTTTTTTCACTTAAATTTTTCTTTAATTACTATGATGAATATTAAGAACATCCTTTTTTTGTTAATATTTTTACTCTTCCACGTCATATATTACAATTTTGTTTTTTCTTATTAAAAGGCGTGGATTGGAGTGGAGTGTAGTTAGACAGACTGATAGATGCGAATAAAGAAAACCGTTGCGGAACATTGGCTTTTATTTAATCTCTCCAAGCTACTATACAAAAAAGGCAGGTGGAAATATATATATATATATATATATATATATATATATAATATATATATATATATATATATATATATATATATATATATATACTATATATATATATATTATAATATAAAAATTATACTTTATCAATATACTGGATAAATTGTTATATTCTTTATATATTCTTAAATCTATATATAATATATTAAAGATAATATATATATATATATATATAATATATATATATATATATATAATATATATATATAATATATAAAAAAAACATATATAAGATATATATATATATATATATATATATATATATATATATAAGAAAACATGAGCGATAAATTATCAGTCGACACAAATCTGACATTATTTTGGAGTGTTTTGCAATACTTGTAAATGGAAAATGCGGAATTTTCTATTAAGGGAGATAATAATTCGTCATTGCCATTGAAATCCTTTGATATACAATAATAATATATATATATATATATATATATATATATTATATTATATATATATAATATATATATATATATATTTATATATATATATATATATATTATATATATATATATATATATATATATATATTTGAATTCCCGCCCTCTAGTCTCTTTGAGTACTTTGTACATACTTGTCCTATCTGTAGAGGTTGTCCTCTCATTTTTCTTATCACAGGCCCTTGCCTCTTCCTACCTAGGTCTTCAGTCAACCTCACACTCCTCCGTGGATGAGGGTACAGGCTAAAATTCGGTCTTTTGCGCCTATGGTCAGAACGCCAATTGTAGGGAATCCGAACCTTCGAGTTAACCGCGGAATAGGCTGTCCCGAACTTTGGTGTATAATTTCGGGCTCTACGTGAAGTTATTTAGGCTCCGTGAGGTTCACGGGTGGTAAACCGATGTGGAGCTCAAGGAGGATCTTCCGAGACCACATCCATAGCCTATCCTACGGAGTGGGATCCGGAAAGTTATGAGAGTCTCTGGCCTGTGACCTGTTGTGAGGGGAAGGACTACCCTTCTTATGAAATATGCGCCTTTACAATTCGTTCTGTTATTTACTTTTATGTTTCATTTGTTTTTGTTATAATTGTTAATTTACGGGGAAGAAGTTTGTGGTTTAATTTTTATGAAACCGGCTCTTCAAGATAAAACATTATTAAACCAAGGCGTGCATTAATAACATCCGTCGGGTTCCCAGTCTGACTCCACCTCGGTCCCTCCTACTTCTAGACCAGGTGTATCCGTTTAAATTCCTTCTACTTCACCTGAAAAAACTCTGCATAACCTCAGCGATTCATCGCCTGGTACGCTTTTGAAACCCCAGGTTCCATAACGGTTGGGGGAATCCCGAAAGTATGCCCCCGTCCTGGTAATCCTCATTTGTTTACTCCATATGCCGCTCCCCCTCCGGGACTTGCAACTGAAACATCATTCCAGATATATATATATATATATATATATATATATATATATATATATATATATATATATATATATATATATATATATATATATATATACTCTATATGATACATATATATATATATAATATATATATATATTACTTATTGAGATCCACTACCTCCAAAGCTCTTACTGAGCAGAGCCCTTATTCATAGCGATGAACTTGAAAAAGCCTTCGGAGTTAAAGACCCCCTGTCACATTAATGAGAAATGGGTCCCTTCTCGTTCAAGCTACTACCCGAAATCAAAGTTCTATCCTGGCATCCTTAACGTCTCTCGGAAATATCCCTCTTATTTCCACTCCTGATGAAATAAGAAATACATCCAAAGGCACTATTTATTCTTTATATCAGAAAAATGGAGATATTGCTGTTATTTTAAGAAATCTCCAGCAGAAAAGAATTCCCGTTACAAACGTCTACAGATTTCCCCTCGTCGGGATTTGCCTGAAACCCAAAATCCTCGTTTACTGATGACCTTTAGCACCCCTTTTCCACCTTCAAAGGTGAAAATAGGGATTACAAGCTATAGAGTTCGTACGTTTATTCTCCGACTCAGACGTTGTTTCAAATGCCAGCGGTTTGGTCATCCCCAAAAATATTGTAGAGGACCGCATGACACATGACCAGTCTGCGGAGAAGAATTTCCCATTCCCTGTGAAACACACCACACTGTAAAAACTGTGGAGGACCCCACAGTGCCACTTCCTTAAAATGTCCGTCTTACTTGTTTGAACAGGAGGTTTTGGAGCTATACACCATACAAAAATTGAGCAGGAGAGATGCCATGCATCATCTCAAAGACAAATATTCTTCAAGACCAAGGCAATCTTATACTACAATTGCAGCAGCCCCTCTGCCTCCGCGTGTTAATCCACCGACACAACATTCCAGTAGAACTCTTACCCCTAATCTCAGCGATACTCAAGCAGTTACTGTAACCTGCATTACCTATATTACCGACAATTCAAATAGTCAAAAAGGAGCCCTCAATCCAATCTCCTGCTCAAAATCCCGCCAACAACCCTACCCTGAGTACTAGTTCTCAGCTAACCAGCAATGAAACTATGTCAGTTCATCCTCCACGTAGATTGGAGAGCATTTCCTGCCAAGAAACTCTGCCCCATACCCTCCCGATGAGTTAGCCAAACTCACTTAAGAGACCTGCGTCTTTGCCCCCTAATCCGTCTCCCACCATTACTCCAACTCCTGTAAAAGATGTCCCTAAACAGAACCAAAAGATTAAGCACCAAGGCAAAGATTATTCTCTAAAATATTAAACATCCGAATTTCTAAAGCAGAACACAGCGACCCCAGATGTAAAAAATGCAACTCAGAAGAGACCTCTCCATAAGTCTTTCATGAGACAAAAGTATTGGCATCAATAGATTGATCCCAAGCAACTACAGCTGTCGAACAGCCCACCAACCAACCCTCTGATAGCTTACAGGATTATTCCATCTCCTCTGAATCCCTCTATACAACTCTTACGAATTTCCTATCTCAGCACTCCCTAAAAGATTCTATGCCTTAGCGGATGAAATGGATTATAGTTCCCAAATAGAGCTTGATGTGACGACCCACTCTCTTTCTAATGCTTCCTGCGCTTCCGAGAGAAGTGAATGGAAAACCGTTCAATGCAAATGCCGCAAATGTTCCAAGCATTCTGAATCTGCTGGCGGAATGAAAGGGAGCTAGTTCTCCCACCTTAACTTAAATTGTCCAGTCTCCCAAAATCACCCACCATGTTATATATATATATATATATATATATATATCAGAATTATATAATATATATATACTATAGCTATATATATATATATATATATATATATATATATATATATATATATATATATATATATATATATATATATATATATATATATATATATAATATATATATTTTAATTTTATATAATATATATATATAATCTATAATATATATATATATATATATATATATATATATATATATATATATATATATATATATATATATAGTCTCCAGCATTAGATTTTCGCAACTCAAGGGATCCTATATCGGATCCCAATATCGTAACTCCAACATTCTCTCAAAAAGATGACACTTTCCCGGTTACACCTTCCTCCCCCATTTCCATGGAAACAGTCCCACATTCTCCTCGGATTTCTGAATCTGCTTGCTTGGCAGATACTGATATCGCTCCCATTCCTAAACATGAGCATTCTGGTTGCTCTTCCAACGACTAACCAAGTCCACGTAATAACATGGATTTGATTGAACTCAACTTTGCATTCATGGAGAAGTCCCTCCACCAAATACCATTGAAAACTCCTCTTCAAAACCGGTCGTACAACCCAAATCTCTGTTGTAACTATTCCTTACCACCAGAATTTATTGCTCCTCCTTGTCGGAACCCACGTCTAAGTCTTTCCTCCCCATCTGTATCCATCTTCAACATTACCCCTAGCCACAAAGAGCCAATTTTCTCAAAAAGTCCATCCTCATAATATTCATAACAACACAGCATGGCCACCTTCCTTCAATAGGATTGTCTAGTCTACTACTCTAATTATTAAGAATTTGTTCATCTAATAAACATGTGAACACCAAAGTGCATATGTTTGCAGGAACTTCAACTATGTTATATGGAATACAAATCGCCGCTAACGTCTATAGAAAGAGGTGACAATGAGAGAGGTGGCGCAGGAATTCTCATTCATAAGTCTGTTACCCTATTCTCTAGCTCTTCTTCGAAATAGACTTCATGCAGTAGCAGCACGTATCCATCTGTCCAACGATCTCACTGTCTGTTCAATCTACTTGGCTCTCAGTAGTGAGTTTACTGAGGCAGACTTAGCCGACCATTTTCAGCAGAGCCCCACTCCGGGTGGTATGATGGGAGACTTCAACCTTCGTCACCCTTTATCACCTAGCCTAAGTCTAAGATCCTTGTTGATCTCCTAACACCCTTTTCTCTGGGGTACCTTAACACAGGACTCCCTACATGTTGGCGTTTAGATACACACTCGTCTTCCTGTATAGATATTTTCTTTTGATCCCATTCTCTTATGGATCACTTTACCTGGTCCAGCTTTGATTACTTATATGGTAGTTACCATTACCCAAAGGGCTTAAATAAACTTGCATCGAATTTATTGTTAAAACGTCATTCTTGCTGGCGTTATGATCGAGCGGAGTGGGCTCATTTTCCTCAGGCCATAGCTATCCCACTTTCTCACTTCAATAAGCGGTTTCCGACCATTGATGCTGCCCTTAACTTCTTTCAGCAAGTTATCATCACAACAGCAGAAGCTTGCATCACACAACCTTTCGCAGATAGGCTTTCGGCAACCCCTTGGTGGCCCCAAGAGTGTGTACAAGCTACCCGGAAGAAGAAAAAACTCTACAGGCGATACAAACGGGCCCCTACCACCTCAAACATGATTATTTTAAAAGAAGCTACCGAGAGATCTCATCGAATTAATCGGTAAACACGTAAACAATATTATGGAACTTTTACTTCGACTGTCAACTCCACAACTCCCTTTCTTCGGTGTGGAAAGTTGTACAGAAAATGTCTCGCCGCTCCAACAACTCTTCACCCACACTCCTCCGTTATGGATCTGATATAACCGATATGATCTCTGCTCCAGCAGCTGTTGCTGATGCGTTAGGTTATAGTTTTGCTAACCACTCGAGCTCTTCCCGCTATATTGAAGTGTTTTAAAAACAGAGTTAACACTTCACCGCCAGACTTTTCAACAACGGAAGGGAAAGATCATACCTATAATCGTCATTTTACATATCAAACTTCTCTGGCGAATAGTAAAGATGGTGCCCTTGGCTCAGATATAATTTCAAACATAACGCTCCATCATATTTACCCTTCCTCATCAGCGTTCTTGCTGAATCTGAATAATAGAATCTAGATAGAATCCTCTTTTCCATCTGTTTGGACTACAGCATTTGTTATCCTTATTCCCAAACCTGGGAAAGATTCGAAGTTGGCGGACAACCAAAGACTAATTTCGCTGACCTATCATACTTTCAAATTAATGGAGAAATTGGCTTCAGGTCGCCTTCTCCCTGTTCTGGAGAATCCCCAGGCTTTTTCAAACTTCCAGTTTCTCTTCCGCAAAAATTGTTCGACCGTGGATTCCTTATTAAAACTGGACCATGACATCCGGGAAGCCTTTTCAGCTGGTGGGATGGTTCTTAGTTTCTTTTTTGACTTTGAAAAAGTCTATGACATAACGTGGAGAACATGGGTTCTCCTTAAACTCCACTCGCTCGGTTTCAAAGGACAGTTCCCTCTCTTTATTAAGTGCTTTCTGTCAAACAGATCCATGCAGGTTCGGTGGTTTCTTTTCTATCACGCCACTTTACTCTGAAAGAAGGCTTTACACAGGGCAGTGTTCTAAGCGTATTATTATTTGCTCTCTGGTTCAATGGCATCGTTACTTCTATTCCAGTAACGGTCAATTTTTTTCTCTATGTTGATGACCTTCTTCTTCTTCTTCTTCTTCTTCTTCTTCTTCTTCTTCTTCTTCTTCTTCTTCTTCTTCTTCTTCTTCTTCTTCTTCTTCTTCTTCTTCTTCTTCTTCTTCTTCTTCTTCTAATATTATTATTATTATTATTATTATTATTATTATTATTATTATTATTATTATTATTATTATTATTATTATTATTATTATTATTATTATTATTATTATTATTATTATTATTATTATTATTATTTTTATTAATTATTATTATTAATTATTATGGAAGTCTTGTTCAAATTGTTTCAATAACTATATAGTATTTTTTTCCTATTTTTGTAGATAAGGGTCCATCATTGGGTTTATTTTTATGCCAATTTGAATTATTATTGTTTTATACTTAATTTGTTCTAAAATTGTTGCAACCGAATCATTTTTAAGCGTGAAGAAGCTCTGAAATCTGTTTAGCTTCCATTTGGCAATATCTATTTTATGTAGAAGGAATTTCGATTTTTCTAATAAACAATTACAGAGGCCAATCCTGTCCCTCCCTCTCATTATCCTACATTATTTCGTTTTTGAAGTGCTAAAACAATATATATATATATATATATATATATATATATATATATATATATATATATATATATATATATATATTATATATATATATTGTTATATATCTATCTGTGTATAATATATATATATATATATATTATATATATATATATATATATATATATATATATATATAATATATATATATATATATATATATATATATATATATATATATATATATATATATATATATATATATATATATATATATATATCGGTATATGTTTTAATCTTTGTGTAGTGTAGACGTGTGTGAAAGTGCTTTCCGTTGAAATTTTATCTTTATTTTATTTATTGTTATTATTATGTAGTGCTGTGTTTAGTGAAAGTGTGTGTGTTTTTCAAACCTTATTTTGTTTTAATTAAAAGTTTTATTAAATCATATCACTTAGTAACCATTTATTCGTTTCAGTAAAGTTCTGCTATTGGTGTTTTAATTAAAAGATAAGTTCTAGTTTTAAATTTTTTCTTTTTTCTTTTCAAGTTTTTGTAGTTGTAGGTTTTTATCAAAGTTAGTACTGCCTATTCGAGTGGGGAAAAGTTACATAAGTTTAAGTTTTATTTTTACATTGTACAAAATTTTATTTTTAATTAATTTTACCACAAACTTTTTAATTTAGGTTTTAGTGTATGAACAATTTTATCTCGATTTCTCTTTTTGTTTTTGACTGTTTTTGTCTTTTGTTTTTATTTTGTTGTGTGTGTGATGGCAGATTTGCGTAGGCGCGGGCTTTCTATTGACTTTATCAATATTCGCGGCTTACACTCTAACTCTGCTTCCGTCGAATACCAACTCTCTAACTCTAACCCTAACCTTTTGTTCTTGTCTGAGACTCAGATGGCTAAGAATTCATCCTTTAACTCGTTTAATGTATCCAATTATAACTTATTTCATATTTCCGTCTGAAGAGTGGAATGTGTGCCTATGCAAACATTAATACCCCTGTAACACATCTCGAGGATCTCGAATCTCCTAATTTCGATGTTCTGTGGCTTAAAATCTTTTTTCCTTCCACTACAATAATCTTGTGCTTCTTCTTATTCAAATACTGAGGTCCTCTATTTAGGGGATTTCAATGTACACAACACTAAATGGTTGGGGTCCTCTCATACTGATTTAGGTGGGGAGGATGCCGAATCATTCAGCATTCTCAACGATCTGGAGCAACTAATTAAAGAACCTACACACATTCCGGATCGCCCCAACCAATTCTTGAACACACTTGATCTATGTTTCACCACTAGTCCTTCTCTCTATAAACACACCACTTTCGCTCCTATTGGTAAATCTGACCACAATTTTAACACTTTCTCTCCAACAGCTCCATCTTGACCTATGCGTTTTTTATGGCACTTTGATCGGGCCGATTGATTGCGTCGCTTCTACGCTAACTATAATTGGAATGGCTGCTTTGACTCTGGTGACGCTTCGGCTTCTGCCGATAAAGTGGGAGTTGTAATCGTTGATGGGATAAATAGGTTCATTCCTTCTTCGACCAAATCTTTCTCTCCTCATAATCCGTGGTTCGATCGTACTTGTTCTCTGGCCATTCAGGCTAGAGACCGTGCGTATCAGGAGCTGGAAAAAAGTTCTCGTTCTCCTATCAGTCTCGCTAATTTTCATTCAGCTAGAAATCGTTGCAGGGATACTCTTCGACGGGCAAAGCGGGCTTTCATTAAACGAAAGTGCGCTAACCTCCTTGGTTCTCCTACTGACAAATCTTTTTGGCCTCTTGCCAAAAACATCTCTAACAACTTCTATAAAACGGCCTTTCCTCCTCTTATTTGCTCTAATGGTTCTGTTGCTAACAGGGCTGCGGAGCCGGAGCCGGGAGCCGGAGCCGCGGAGCCGCAAGATTTTGGGTGGATTCCGGAGCCGGAAGCTGGAGGCGAAACTTTTTGAGGGACGGAGCCGGCCAGCCGGCGCCGGAAGCGGAGGCGAAATTTTGGGCGGATCTGGAGCACGGAGCTCGGAGCCGGAGGCGAAATTTTAGGGGGACCTGGAGCCGGAAGAGAGGAAGAGAGTGATGCGAAAAAAGAGAGCCCGGAGTCGGGCCGCAAAAAAAAGAGGGCTGCTCCCGGCTCCGGCAAATACAAAATTAAGTAATTATTTAATTTTTTATTATTACAGGTGTTTATAAATATATATATATATATATATATATAATATATAATATATTATATATATAATATATATATATTCAGTATATTTTGTGTGTATATATATATATATATATATATATATATATATATATATATATATATATATATATATATATATTATATAAATATATTCTCTTTTTTCCAGAAATTTGATTATGTATATTTATTATTCAATAATAAAAAAGGTTCGGTACTTCTATAGATAACTTTAATTAATTAAGTTTAATATCCTTAGAAAAATCATGTCAACTAAACCAAATCGAAAACACCTCATGTATTTGAATATATTACTCACTCTGATGATAAAAATATTCATTTGTCAATATGAAATAGTTAACACAGTTGATGGGAAACAGTCAGTTCGATCATGCACAAAAGAGTCTACCTAACTACCAGTTACTCATGGGGTCACAATACATCTATTGGATCCTTTAATGCGACATTTAAAACGCTATCATCCAGACATTGCTGCAATTGTTAAAAAGAAAGGTAAAGCTAAAGGTAATCAGGAGAAACCTTTAATTTCAAAAACTGAGACTAAAGTTGGAAACTTTTCAGTTTCCATAAACTTGTTCTGTCTATGTAAAGTGTGAAAAATCAAAATACAATTGATTATAATGGTGGTTAAGATAGTGACCCATTACTTTTCTTTGCATAACAGGATTTAAAGCACTGTTGTGGAACATGCGATTAGAAACTGGAATTTCGCCTTTAGACTGGGGAAAAATATTTGTAAAAATAGTTAGAAGAAAAAATAAACAAAAATAAAGCTTAAAAAATTGCATAAAAGGGACGCTTTGTGCTTTTAAAAATGGATACTTACACATTGGCAAAGCTAAATTATTTTGTCAATAATTTTATATATGTGGACGAAGATAAAAACAATATTTCTAAAACGTTAGCAGTTTTAAAAAAAAAAAATACTCAACATTTCAGCGAATAAATTCAAGAATGTTACTGACATCTTAAAAGAATTCGAAATAACAAGAGAAAGTAATTAGCTTAGTTACGGATAACGCATCAAACATGATCAGTACGATTGAAAAATTAAACAAGGACAGTGAGGGTGAGGAATAGGAAATTGGTAAATGTGATACTGATTTTATTGAATGTCAAAACGAAGAAGTAATAGTTGTTTTCAGAATGAACTTGATAAAACTATGAAAAGACTATGTTCCGATGACGTTAACATTGCACACATGAGGTGTGGATTCATACTTTACAATTAGCAGTGCGTGATGGTCTCCACAATACTCATAGAGCAAATCTTATAAACAGGGCGAGACAAATAGCAAAAGCAGCACGTACCCAAAATTAAAGGAAGTTCTAAAGAATCAAGCTGCAAAAGTGGCAATCTTAGGTCAAGAGACAAGATGGGGAAGTACATGTCTTATGCTCTAAAGTCTAAAGGCTTCTGCAACTAAAAGATATAGTAGTAGTATGATGGCTGCCGGTACTTCTGAACTTTCTCTCTCCGACAGTCAGTGGGAACAAATCGAAACACTCGAAGAATTATTTAAACACCCATACTTTACAACAAAAAATATTCAATCAGAAGACTTGACTGCAGGAAATTTTTTATAGAGAACGGATTTTAGCAAATCACAAATAAATTCCATGAAAAGAAGGGAAAGAATGTTAACTGAAAAACAAAATATTTTGTCGGCCATCTTTGTTTAGAATCTTTCCCAGAACTGCAGATCTGATATTTTTAAGCTAGGAGTGTTCTTTGCCAACTAGGACTTAAAATGAATTAACGCATATCGAACAGAAATCAGGCGCCGGAGTCAGATAGTTCAGCAGTTTTCAGGATCCTTCCTTTTTGTAGAATTTTTGTTCAATGAAGGATGAAGAAGTCACATTTTGCCAGATAATGGGAAAAATTGGAGCATGCAGAAAAGCGATTGAAAAAACCATAAAAAACAATCTACTAGTAAAAGACATTCAACCTAAATATCTTCTAGAAAAATAAAGGTAGAATTCCATAAGTCATTAGATGGAATAATGAAAATCGACCGGAAATCAAAGTTATCAGTTAAAGAGGCATCAATTGCTATCCTAAAATTTTGCAAGATGCCGCTTGCCACAATACAGCTTTGCCTCCTATTCAAGTGAATGTTGAGAGCTTTTTTCTGCTTTAAAAATAATAAAAATGGATCTAAAGGACATCGTTAAAGAGGATTTTTATTGATGGTTTTATTTTTAAGAACAAATTATTTTGAATAAATTATATTACATATGGTCGGCTGTTCAAAGAAAATTATTTTAAAAGTTTAGGAAGAAAGTGATATATATATATATAATATATATATTTATATATATAATATATATATATAATAATATATATAATATATATATATATATACTAAATATATATATATAATATATATAATATACAATGATATAATATATATTATATATATATATATATATATATAATATATATATATTATATAATATATATATATATATATATATATATATATATATATATTATATATATAATATTATATACAATATATATACAATATATATTATATATATATATATAATATATATATATATATATATATAATATATATATATATATATATATATAATATATATATATATAATATATATATAATATATAACTATATTATATATATATATATAATATATATATATAATATATATATATATATATATATATATATATATATATATATATATATATATATATATATATATAAACTTTTTTTTAAAATGTTATATATGTTCAGGCTCATAGTTCAACGAGGAATTATTTTAAACTTTAGGATGAATCTAAAATATGATTTTTATGCTTTTTAGGAAAAAAAAATAATAACATTATATTACGTAA